>JAVHNF010025952.1:0-17307 GCA_034783455.1 Micropsitta finschii | reverse complement strand
TGAGGGTACACTCAGTTCCCTCATCCAGGTCGTTGATGAAAATATTAAACAGCACCGGTCCCAGCACTGACCCCTGATGGACTCCACTGGTCACAGACCTCCAGCTAGATTCTGCCCTGCTAGAAGAATAATTTTGAGAATCTCTTTACTTACCCTTTATCTATAACTATAATAAAGAACTAAAACTAAAGCCATCCTTCTACATCATATAATGCAAAATTCCATAATCAAGCAACTCGGTGCCTACTTCTTATTTTATTCTGTTCCTTTATTTATCTATTGTGTATGAAACTCTAATATTAGTTTCACTCAACTGGAAAGTAATGATGTGAGGAAGGTTTTGAAAGATCTGAACTGAAACTCTGGGGGCCTGGAGGGAGGGAATGCCTCCTATTTTCCGGTGTCATTTGTGAGCTCACTCAGTATGTCATCTTACACTGGAAAATGTCATCAGATTTTCTGAAACTTCTCTAGAAAACCCCAGGAACTCTGAGCTAAGGCCATCTTTTTATATTCCAGTTAACATTTATTTGATACCAAAGGTTATATATATCTGCCCTTTATATATAGTATAAGGGTGAATCTGCAGAAGGTGTAAGGTGTTGCCTGGTTCAGATTAGTTTGCACAGTGACTTTATACAGTTGTTCACTAGTGCCTCAGTTTTTCCTTTTATCTTTGTTTTAAATTGCAGAGGAACTGGAGCGAGTATTCACGTGGCTTGGTCTGGATGTGAAGACTTACACAGATCTGACATCTGAGGATATTAAAGAACTCATGCAAACTTGGCAGCAGCTGCAAGATCATAAAGACAGAGACTGTTTTATATGTTGTATTCTATCTCATGGAGAGTCAGGAGCAGTTTACGGGAAAGATGAGGAACTTGTATCGATCCGCACAATCATGTCCCACTTCACTGCAACGCAGTGTCCACAGCTGGCAGAAAAACCCAAACTCTTCTTTATCCAAGCATGCCAGGGTAAAGAGATACAGTGTGCTGTCCCTGTTAAAACTGATGCACGAATTCCAGACTTGTCTTCCGTGCAACAGAGCTTTTCTCCTTCTGAAAGTATTCCTGAAGAGGCTGATTTCCTCCTAGGCATGGCCACAATTGACGGATATGTTTCCTTCCGGCATATTCAGCAAGGTGCTTGGTATATTCAGGCCCTGTGCAGCAAGCTACAGCTGTTGGTACCAAGGTAAGTACTTGGCTTAGCTGTTCTATGAAGAAATGGGAGGGACTTCCCCCTTCTCTTTAACTCCAAAGGGAAATTCATATGGGAACGCTAACCCATGTTCTGAGGTGGACAGTATTAGTTAAACTGCTGATTTGTTTGCTTGCAGCGATAAAGGTACATTTGTGATGATTGACCCTGGCTGGACACCAGCTGCCTACCAAAGCCACTGGATCAGCTGGGCAGGGGAGAGAAAGCATAATTAATTAGAGGTTCATGAGTTGTGATAAGGACAGGGAGAAATCATTCACCAATTACTGCCACAGGGAAAACAGACTCAGCTTAAGTGCAATTAGAGATGATGTATTACCAATCAGATCAGAGTTGGATATTGAGAAAGGAAACTAGATCTTAATCCCTTCAGGAAGAGACTGCTCCAGCGTGTGTCCTCCACGGCATCACAAGTCCTGCCAGCAAACCTGCTCCAGCCTGGGCTCCTCTGAACATGGGTCCTCCTCCCCTCCCTCTGCACTGATCTTGAAGTGGTCAGAGCTGTTGCTCTGACGTATTCTTGCCGCTCTCTCCAGCTGCAATTGGGGCTGCTCAGTAGCTCTTTCCACTTCTTAAATACATTCTCATGGAGATGCCACTAGCATTGCAGGTGGGTCTGTCTTGGAGCCAGCTGGCATTGGTTCTATGGAATCTTCTAGCAGCTTCTCCCAGAAGCCGCCCCTGTAGCTACTCCTCCCTTCCCACTGCCACATAAATGCAGTGAAATATTAACTCTGCTAGTGCCATAATCTGAGGGATGTGAAGTTTATTGTAAAATCCTCTAAACCTCCTATCTTTAAGGCAGAAACATCTGTTTCATGAGTGGGTTTAGGTAAAAATACTTTATTCCATTATTTTTCTTTAATGGTTAAGTCGAGCAAGACAGGAAGAAAAGGGTTTTTGTTTTTCATATGACTCAAGGGAGAACCAAAGAGGAGAAATTTGGAGAACAGGATCTGGTTTTTGTGTTTTAAATGTTTGTACTCTATCTTCTAGGTGAGCTGGGAGGTGTTCAATGGAGTGCCATCTGCTCGTCAATAACTACTTTTTATTTTTCCTTTTGCTCTCCTCGTGTCTGTAGGGGTGAAGATATTTTGTCGATTCTTACAGAAGTCAATGAAGATGTGGCCAGACGTGTTGACCGCTTAGGCACAAAGAAACAGATGCCCCTACCAGCATATACCTTAACAAGAAAACTTATATTCCCAATACCTAGAGACCCTCCTCCTTCACAGCAGTACGGAGGCTGTTAAGATACAGCCTTTTATCAGCGCATTTCACTTAAATGCCGTCCACCACACTACCTGTTTTAAGGCAGGTATCCAGAATCCTGAGGAACAATTAGCTTCAAGGCAAAGTGTCATAATTTTTTTTCCATCCTGGGAAAGTGGAGGAGACGCAATTAAAACAATCGATGTGCTAGCTAATTACATCATCTATATATTCAGTGTTATCAGGGCTGGGAGGAGCATGCTTCAGTCATGTTAAATGGTTTTGTACCTGCAGAGATTACAGATACAGAAGTGTTTTTTCTGACAGCAGGTAGGCTTCCGTATCTAGTCCAAGATTGTCAACAGTCTGGTTTAGGCTCATTGTGATTTAGTTTGCAGGCTGTCAATTTTAAGTCCCACCTCTAAATCCACTAGGTATGTTCACAGAGAAGGACAAAGGTGGGAACGAAGAGGAGAAAGCTGAAGTAGTAAGTGGAAAAGGACTTTCATTGTAATTTAAATTATGCTTAACTTAATGGAGCACTAGTTAAGTACTGAGATCAGTAATTTGTTCCATGATGCACACTGGTACTGGTAAATGGCTAATTTAAACCTGCTGTATTAGGGATCATTCCAAAACTGATTAAAGCCAAGATGCTGCATAGTATTTCCTCTGTGAAACCTTGTGAACTGTCATTTGCCGATCACTTCTGGAAGAAGAGTTAGGGTAGAAGATTTGCACACTATGAAATACGACATTCAGTAGTGTATCTGTATAGGTTTATCAAATTGATTAACTTTCTTAAGCATTAAATTTTCTGGTTATCGTTTCTTGTTTTAAGATCTAAAATGCAGTCACATGAGAAACAGAGCTCTTTGCTTAAGTTTGTAATAGAGCATTTTGTGAGTTAACTGAAATTTGTCTCACTGTTTTGTTATGAGTATTTATTACGTATGCCCGTGCCCTTCCTGTTTGTTACTGCATTAAATTCGTACTTCTTGAGAGCTTGGAGAGGTAAAAATAACGTCCTGGGGTAAGCCTTATCTTTGTTTCGGACTGGCCCCTGAGCTTTTGGGGACTGCTTTAGTCAGTGGGTTTTAAATACCTCATGGTTTAAGCTGAAGTGAAACTTAGTTTTTTTCAGCAAAACACTGGTTGTTATAGATGATTAATAGCCATAAGTTAGGGTGAAGATTTGAAAGAGGGCTGTCTAGTGCTGTTGAACGCGATTTTCAGCTTGCGCTCTTCAGGATTTTTAGGAGGGGAGTTTTGCATCATACATGGCATTGAAATGCAGCCAGTTACCAAAACATAATGGTCATTTTTTTATCATGATAGTGTGTGACCCATCACATTTTGAGTCTTCTGAGCTGCCACGCTTGAAGTCACATCTGTGCCACAAAACAGAAAATGGTTTACCTGTTAGTAGTATTTATAACGTACTGTAGTAGAGTCACAGAGTTTCTGGCTCACAATTACTGTTCATTCTTGGTGCACTCCTGTGTGTTTTGGTGACAGATGAAATTTTATCGCTACAGAGTAAACATGACAATTTTGACCTTGTTTTGTGGGTTCTTCTTTCATTCCTAAGTTTGGTGGACAGAGAACATCATCGTGTTGTCTTGCTTTCTCTCTAGAGACTTCTGGGTGGGTAATCTCAAGTGTAATCGTATTTAAGTAAAGGCAGTCAGAAGAGTCTAAGCTGACTTCTGCCTTGAGTTCCCTGGGGAGAGGGATCCACCACTTGTGCAATAGGAAAGACTGGTAACGTCTCCCTCACTGATAATGTTTGTTCAAGCACAGTCTACACTACTGTGATTTCTACTTACTATTCAGTGTGAATATTTTGGATGGGTGTGCCGAGGGTTGTGTTTGTATGGCTGCGCACTGTAATACTTGGGGTGTGCAGTGGTACTCTGTCAGCACAAGCCCGAAGGTGGGGTAAGCTTATCACTGGAACTGCAGCTGCCATTCAGCAATGTCGTTGGATGTTTCTGCTCAAACTCCTGTGGTGTATTCTAAGGTAGCGGTTTGAAAGTCTTGGGGAAAGTGAGTGGGGTTCATGCAACTTGGATATTAATTGTTCCTTGCTACCCGCAGTATACACCTTCAGTGTTACTGCGTAATGCAGATTACGTAGCTGTGTAATCTGTGGTAATGTAGAGCTGTGCCAGAAGGAAGTCAGCCCCGAACAAAGAAAGAAAGAAACAGAAGCAGTTGGTTTTCTTTTCTACGGAAGCATATGCGCTCGTGCATGCTCTCCACCTGCAGAATTTAGGAAGGGTTGTGACTTGTGTAAGCCTTGTTTAGGCAGATATAAGTGGAACTAGTGTAAAAGTCTGTTTGTGAAGTTTGATTCTTGGGTAGATCATGATTTTAAAGTGGGGGTCGTTACATTTTCGAGTCTCTGGTATCCAGTCCCTCCCTTTTGTGCGGGAGTTGTCTATCCTGCCTTGTGCCAGTAGAGGCCACAGTCACTACAGCAGTTGAGTAGTCAAGCAGCCTCAGCATTTTGCTTCCTCAAGACCAGCCTTTCTGGGAGAGGTGAATTTTCGACAGCCTACTTCACAAGGAAGAGTTTGGGTCACTGGGACACTTCCAGAGGAAGTTGGAGGAACAAAACTTGGATGCAGGAGAGCTGAGGAAAACTGGAGAGACCAAGTTAACAAAAGGACAGGAACATTTTGGGGAAGGCTGAGAGAAGAAGAAGTGAAACAGAAAAGAAGATGCGGAAGAGCAGTGCCAGAAGGGCTGGTCCTTGAAACTGGAGCATGATGGGAGAAACTTACATCTAGGAAGAGCCGACTTGGGCTTGGTTTTGTCTGCAGATACTTTTCACAGTGCTGATTCTCTGCATGCTTCGTCTTTCAAACTGAAACTGGAGTCGTGATTCAGTTAAGACAGAGGAACTGGTGCAGGGAGAGAGACGCTGAGGCATGGGGTGACACAGAACCATCTTGGACCTGAAGATCCGATAGTGCCCTTCTCTACTGCTCCCAGCCTTCGGATAAAAGGACAACTCCTGGAGTGAAATAAGTCACACGTTTTCTGACCTGTTACTAGCACACACTTTTTGGAAGGAATTTGCACACCTCATCGTATTGAAGGGTATGTTACAATTTTGAGTTTGTAGAGATGGATGGTGGAAATCAATGAATGATTAGTTTTTCCTGGCAAAAATTTAACAGATTTTGGCTCTCCTAGCTGTCTCTTTTCGTAATGCTGACTTCACAAGCCTCAGTGTCTGGTAGCTGTACTGATTGCTAATCATATATTTTCTGCTGCAAGGAAAATAGTGGTGGCCAGCAGGTCATACTCGGAACCTTATCATTGGAGGCAGGGTTGTATACTTCAGAGAGGGTGAAAATGCCAAAAGTTAATTATTACTGCTTAAATTCACTTTAAATGGGGAAGTTCATTATGTCAATAATTTCAAAGGAATGTTTAGCCTTCCAGATCCCTGTATTCACTGCTACTGAATTTGGTAATAACAGTTCACTTTTTCGTAATTTAGGAAATAATTGTCAAAGACAGTGCAGCCTGTCCTCCTATGTAAGTGATGTGAAATTATTATTAATAGTAGTATTAGTATTAAACAGTTTGCTTGTTGTTTCTTTAGTAGAGTGGGAGAAAAAGACAGAAAAATAGGCATGTTAAAAATAGGGTGAATTGGACAGGGACTTCAGAGACAGGAGGTAAGTAATGGACTAACTTGTGACACAGCAGGACAGTGGGAATGAGATACTTTTAAATTGGGAGATAAAACTGATTCACTCTTTGCTGACTGTCTTCTTATTAGAGTTTAGGTATGGGAGCAAATGTTACTGAGCTATGCTGTGTGCTGTGAAGCCCAGGCTATGTTGCTTGGTGTGTGCCCTTAAAAAAAAAAGCAAGAGCTGGTGACTTTTGTGGCTTGTTTATCACTTTTTCTCATAAGCGCTGTAAAAACTTCCTGAAACTGGAACCAGGATAGGTGGAGTAGGAAACTGCAGCATTAATGACCTCTTGTTACTTTGTTACAGCATACTTTTTGTAAGTCATATGACAACATAGACCATAGTACAAACTTCAGTCGTTTTCCAGGATTCTATAGAGACTCTGGCACTCTCACTTTTTCTAGAGGTCTTCCACTAGTTCTTCAGCCTCTCCTCCTATGTAAGTGATGTGAAATTATTGTTATTAGTAGTATTAGTATTAAACAGTTTGCTTGTTGTGTCTTTAATTTAGCAGGGTGGGAGAAAAAGACAGAAGCAATTGAACACTGTTTTGGTGTGCTCCCTGTATTTACAGACAGCCTTAAATAGAGAGTGCGGGTGTCACATCTGTTCTAATTGCGATAATTCTGTGGGGTTGAAACAGCCTTTGAGAAATAAAAGTGAAAACTCCCTTTACCAGACAGACTTACTTTTTATAAGCACATACCTTGTATCTTAAACAAAACACATGATTTATGTGAGAAAGAAGATCATTTCGTAACTAGGTACCAAAAAAGTATTCTTTTTTCCTGTGTGGGTATAGAAATAATACAGTCAGATCTGAGATCATTGAATTGTGAGGTTAAGCACGTATGATTCATTCAGGTACTAGTGGTTTTGTGGTGATACAGGCTGAATGGTATGGATTCTACTCTGTTTAAAAGTTCAGTTAGAATGAACTGAAAGAAGTAGTATTTGGGGGCAGAGCATGAATCACATATTTTATCACAAGTCAAATGTTTTGCTATTTTATCAGGTTTTTGATAGACAGAGGTTTAAGATTCAGTTGTATGCTCACTCTTACTAATAGAATGCTGACCCAAGGGCATGCCAAATAAAGCTGCTTCGTTGCAGAGGGGTCCTTGGAGGAAAGTGTTGTGGCTTGGTTTGGTTTTCTAATAGTAATACTGATTCTGTTGTTCAGCTGGGCTACCCTGGAGTTATTAGCCCTGGTTTTGAACCATTTGCACTAACAGTAACTTTAAAATGCCTAACATTCTGATAATGTCAGAGCAGGAAGTTTTGATTTGCTTTTGTCAACTTTTCTGTGTCCCAGTGAGTTCAGAGGGGCAAGAGACCACCACTGAACGCATTTCCACAGAGCTGCTCTTCAGAGATTCCTGGTGTCTTGGCTCTAAGTCACAGGGAATAAAGTGGCAAATGGTTCTCTTACTACAGAGGCAGTAGAGGCAGGCATTTTATGTGTCAGGGTGAAATAGCTGGAAGGCTTGCACTTGGTATTTTCTAACTTGTGCTTAAGATTTGAGTCCATAAGCCAAGCTTAGTATTTTTGAAGTTGATGGAGGCAGTGGTGGAGAAGGGAGGACATATTTGATGCTCAGTGGAACGGAACAAGTTTGACAAGAATTCTCCTGTCTTTTTAAAAGGTTTGAAACTACCTGTATTTTATTTGAATATTAGAAATTGGGAGCTGACAACTGAGTTTGATTTGATGCAGATAATCCAAAGCTGGAAGAGGTGCTTTAGCTGTGCTGACCAAGGTCAGACACCGTGTATAAAGAAAGGAGAAGCCAGATAGCTTGGAACACTTACTCATGTGGACTCTTAGGTTTGTTATGACATAAAACCTTTCCCTCTGTTATGTGGTAAAACCTGGCAGTCTCATTGACCATGTACTCTGTATGTGAGACTGGCATGTGGCTCTTGCTCCCAAACAGGATCAAACCTAAAGAAACCCAACCAAAACTAAAACAGGAGCTAAGCATCAAACCTGTGATAGCAAGACAGCCCCTCTCCGCTGAAGTGCTTTTGACTGCATGTTATTATTTTAGGCCTTTTATAGCCATGTGTTGCAGTACTCCTACTGACAAATCAACTTCTATTTGTGTTTAGATCCAAATCTTGATGTGAAATGAGTACAAACTTCTACAAACTCCTTTTTGACATTTCTGAGGCATTGGTCACAGATGACCTTGTGGCTATGAAGTTCCTCAGCGTGGAGCACATCCCCATGAGGAAGCTGGAAGCCATCCAGGAGCCTAAGGCCTTCTTGAGAGAGCTGCAGGAGAAAGGCATGATCGGAGAGGGGAACCTGGCCTTCCTGAAAGAGCTGCTCTACCGCATCAATCGGATCGACCTCCTGGAAAGCCAGCTGGGCTCTAGCCGACAGGAGATGGGGAGGGAGCTTCAGATCCCAGGCAGGGCAAAGATGTCAGCCTACAGGTAAGCGGAGAAGTATTAAAGCTTTGCATGCAGAACATACAACAGTTTTGTTGTGTACTGTCTTGTTTTCTGTCTGCGCTGCTGTTTTATGAATATCCCAGCAGAATTGTATTTATTGCCACACCACTGTGTGCCATTGTGAGTTTTACATTTTGCAGTTCAAATGTGTAATTGTGGTGTTTACTTTTCATAACTTTCACAGTTAGGCTTTTTGTATTCTTTATTGCCAGGCAACTGCTATATGGAATTGCAGAGGACTTGACTCCAGAAGATGTAAAGTGTGTGAAGTTCCTGCTCCGAAAACAAATACCCAACAGCAAACTCCAGGATAATGCTGTATGCAAAGTGTTCTTGCCAACGTGATCTCGCTAAGTTTCTTGAAAGGCTAGTTGAAGAGTTTGCTAGGTCTTGTAAGAAAGGAAGGAGAAAGCAGTCTGCTCTCTCTAAAATCGGTTCTTGGAACAGATGTAACGTTAGCTGACTGGTGCTGTGTAAAAGAATGGCCCTTTTTTCCTCATTGTATTTTTTCTCTGCCCTTTTGTGCTTTCTGTTTCCTGTTCCCATCGTCACCTGTCTCCCTAAACTTTTCTTCTTGCAAAATCCATCATTCTCTTCCTTTCGTCTTTGGCGTTTATAAGATGTGCATCTGCTGTATCTAGGAAGAATGATGTTTGCTGGAGGAAAAACAATGTTTTGGAGACAGAAAATCAAGTTTTAATGTGAGTTCAGCTGTAAATTTTTGTGTGTCACTGGGTATATTTGCTTCTCTATTGTAATTTGGGGTAACAGCATTTTGTTAACTCCCCCACAAAACTATGAAGAGATCTGATGAGCTTGTTTAGTACTTCTATTGCAAATAATAATCTGTGTTATAAAAATGCAACCTTAGTGATGTTTTTGTTCGGTTGCATTTCATCCCAACCGTTGTTTTAATGAGGTTCGAAGGGGAAAAAAACCCCAGTCTTTAGCTGGTCAGTCTCTGGGGATGATGATGTTGTCTTCTGCTTTGTCCAGTAGTGCCTGATACTGCAGTTAATGATGGTCGCTGTATGAGTTTGGGTTATGTGTGTTTGTTTTACCAGTCAATGCTGAAGGTCTTACTGGAAATGGAAAGAAAAGCGTTAATTAAAGAAGATGACCTGTCAGTGCTGAAAGATATATTAAGAGCATTTAGAGCTGACATACAGAAAAGAATTGTTACCTATGAAGAACAAAATAAAGGTAAATTATTTAATCTGTTGTTTAAGAGTAGAGCTAGTGTCTGTGTATCTGTGTGTGTGTCTGTGTGTGTGATTTTCGTGGCTTTATCCTTGGCAGCTTAGGAGTCCAGAGGCAAGAGAGAGACCTTACTGTATCCTGGGATAGGCAGAGTGGCTCTTGGTACCTGTGGTTTCTGATGTTTTCTGCTCCTTGTAACCATGAGCTAGCGTGTAACCATTAACTTTCTGTACCAGATGTGAGATTTCAAAGACTTAAGTATATGTGGGCTGTTGCAGCTGAGGTGGTGACTTCTCACACCACAGGTGGGTCTTCCCTTTTTGGGAAACAGGATGTTGTTAACCAACAACAGCTGAGACCCGCTAAGTTTTTCCTCAGAACCACCTTTTTTGGATGACTCAGGTCACATGTTTCCTTAGACACATCAATGCAGCCCATGCAATTCCCTGCAGAGATACTAGCCAGTTTCCCTAGCATGTCTTTGCACTGCTGACCTCTGCTTGTGTCTGTAAAAGAGCAGAAGAAAATTGCCAAGCCCTTTGTCAGGGGAACGTATTTTTAGTTGTACTATTATTATTTTGTCTCCCTTGATAAGCAGAGAAAGAACACGTCGTATAGATCTTGATGCCCTGACAATTAAATTCCATTTAAACACATATGTGTAACTTGTAAAAAGCCTTTGTTTCAAAGTCATTGGTTTGATTTCGTCACTTACTTCAGACACTTGTATTCAAAGAAGTGTTTTGTTGCTTTGAGGAGATCTTCTGTTATACTGGTATTCTGCATCTTTGGTGTGTCCACCCAAACAGTAGAGCTCTCTGGAGACGAGACAGTGGCATCAGAAGTAAATGAACTAGCTGTAGTGTATCACTGCACAAAAATGAGTGTCCTCTTCTACTTACATATCCCATAATGGAGATGGTAGTGAGCGGCTTGCCTGGGGTGCTTACTCACATTCAGCCCTTTATTCTCTGCATCTTGCTGCCAGTAAAAGAGCAGAGAAGAAGAACACAGCTCTGCAGAGCTCCTGTAACCAGCAGTCTGTGAACCTGGAACCCTGCTTGGCCCAGCTCTACAAAATGATGGTGTCTCAGTGGTGTGGGAACCATTCTCCAGCTCACTCCGTGTAGTATTTTCTTTGAGTGCTGAAATATGCACAGTGGAAGATTTCTGGTTTTATATAATGTAATAAATGTTCTGTTTATCTTCTCCCTTTTAGAAAATGAGTCTAAGGAAAAACTCCACTATCCAGTGCCTGTATCTATGCATCCAGCAAAACAAACAGCAGAGAGTGAGAGTGAGACACAACACCTGGTGAGAAATACCTCAAGGTTGCCTTTAAAGTATTTACCCAAGTTCTGGGAGTGAGGAACATAAATTCTTAAGACTAAGCAGGTGGAAGAGCTGAAAGCTAGGGATTCTGGCTTTATGTGTAGGTCTTGTAACAATTCCTCATTTCAAAACAAGACCAACCCTTGTTCCTTATTGAGGACCTGGCTGTCAGCAATCTTTTAGGCAAGAAATAAAGGAGTAGCTGTTGTGTGAATAAAACTGATCTGAAGAATAATGAAGACTGGGACATTGAGGTCCTGGTCAGGATACTCTTAGATGGGAAAGGAACAGCAGAATCTACCACCCCCCTAGAAACCCAACAGGACTCTCAGAGGGAATGGTAAGGTGCAGGAACTTTTCCTCTGCACATGTAAACTTATCTTTCTGGATACTTGCTTTCTCCCATGCGAAAATCATATCCTACCCACAGAGTGAAAGGAGAGGGAGGACTCAGAAAGACAAAGCAGATTTCTGTCTCCTGTAGCTAGCTTTTATTTTTAGGCTTTTCCTTTCTTGTATCTTGGCCTTCATGATTTTCTTTCCACTTGGACGTGAAGAGCCAACAATCTGTGTATAGCATATCTCTCTTTTGGATGCTTGGCACTGCTTTCTTATCTGCTTTCTTTGTTTCTACAGTCTGTGGAATCATATAAAATGAAAAATAACCCTCATGGTTACTGTGTGATTCTTAATAACTACATTTTTCAAAATGCGTGTGAAGTCAGACAAGGAACAATTGAAGATGGAGGTAAATACTTTTTTAATCCAGTTACTGGTTTGTGTGGTTTTCTCCTCTGGTAATTCTCTGAAAGAATTATCTAAGCTTTCCTGTGAAGAAGAATCATGTCCACTGAGTTCCTTTGCCTCCTGAGTAACTGGAGTGACAGTCACTGTAGAAATCAGAAATGTGCCACTTCCAACAGTTCAGATAATGGCTTAAAAGAAGGAACTGTTTTCTATTTTAGGTAAGAAGCATCATCAAATAGTGAAGGAGGTATTACTATTCCACCTTTCCACTTTTTGGTTGTTTTTAATTCTTAGTTATTATGGAGTTAAGTTTTTAAGTACTTAAATTCTCTTTAATGCTCAAATGCTAGCACTTTTTAATTTTCTTTAAAGCCTGTCTTCTTGCAAGAGTCACTTTTAAAATAAACAGAAGTTTATCTTAAAGTAAAATCTGTTTCATGAAAGCACACATCACTGGTATTTGAACTCCATCCAGCCTGTCTACAAGCTGCTTGCTTCCCAGCTACTTTCTCACTACCCACACAACCATTTAGTCTACATTTGATAAGTGTGCATAGCATCTGTTAGAGGGTTACACTCCCTTCCTTCTTGCTGCATTGATCATTCTCACAGGATGAGGGACCTACTTCACTTAAGATTGCAGAATTTGTCATTCTGAAGGGTTATCTCTTTAACTTGCTGGGTGTTGTTCTTAAGCATCTGAGATTATTAGGCAATGCACAGTAAAAGCTTGCTTTAACACTGTAAACTTTAATAGTTTTTACCAATTAGATAATCTGAAACCTGGGGTGTTTTTTTAGATAGTGTGACGCATAACCCAGTTTTGTTTAAAAACAGGCATTTGGGGTTTTCTAAACAGATTTGGCAGGCTAAGAGTCAGGTGAGTTTATTGCTGGGATCTGAACACCTCCTAATATCTGATTATCATACAAACACTGATGTTTCAGCATCTTCGTTGTCATTGTTTAACAAGTGCCTTTTGGCTTTTTTTCCTAGAGGCTGTGAAGAGGGTCTTTGAGTGGCTTCAGTTTGAGACAGTTGAGCACATGGATCTAGAAGCAAAGCAAATATATGAGAAAGTTAAAACATACAGTGAAAAGGATCATAGTAACATGGACTGTTTCGCTTGCTTCATTTTTTCCCATGGTGAAAAAGACAAAATAAAAGGCGTTGATGATCAGTTTGTAAATATTAAAGATTTAGTTTCCTGCTTCAGTGGATCCAATTGCCCTTCTCTTGCTGGAAAACCGAAGCTGTTTTTCATCCAGGCTTGCCAAGGCTCTGTAGATCACCCACCTGTTACAGTAAAAGAAGACTTCTATGGCCATCTTGAGATGGATGCTACCCCTCTGATTTCCATTCCTGATGAGGCTGACATTCTGGTTGGCATGGCTACAGTGGAACACTACAAGTGCTATCGCTGTACAAACACTGGAAGTGTTTATATACAATGCCTCTGTGAAAAGATGAAGTTGCTTTGCCCACAGTAAGTACTGGTTTTAATCCATGTACATTTGTGGTGCTGCAGGCATACATTCATAAGCATGCTGTGCTGAAACAGCAGTGTTTTGCATTTGTGCTATATAATGCTTTTCACCTGCAGTAATTGTTCTGGAACTAGGCATTGCTATTCTTCTAGAGATGAACCAAAGCATAAGTGAATTCCCCTAGTTTGCCTGTGAAAGCATCTGGGGTGTAATGCTGGAACACTGCCTATAGACAAGTGTGTGCATGTGTTTTAATATTTTTTGACTGATAAATGATTTTTCTTCCAGCAAAACCTGATGGGAGGCAAATTTGTTGTGTGATTACACAGACAAAACAAAAATCAGTGTTCTTTAGTCATAACTTTCATTGTTGCCTCCCTCCCGTCCCCATCATAAACTCAATTCAGAAAATAGAATTTCTCTTCAGACGTCACTTTCTCCAGAAGAGGGCATGTAAAATTTAGTAGAATGCATAGGTTTGAGTCTGCCTCACCTTAGTGTGCTCTTCCAACTGTAACCAAAGCAGGGGACTGTATTTGCTGGTAAAGCGATGCTACATGGAGGATGCTTTTATTCCCCCAAACACATTGAAATCAGTGGTTACACATTAGAGTGCGCAGTTTCATGACAGCAGCATGAGAGGAAGATATTAGCCTTCCCTGAGATAGCATTTTATTGGAGCAAACATAGATCAGCCTCTTGGCTTAGCTGCAAGTACCGTGTATTTCAGTGTAATGTTTCTTCATTTTTGTTCAAGTGGCAAGGATCTCCTCACCATCCTGACAGAAGTGAGCAAGGAAGTGGGAAGAAAAGATTTAAATGGATGGAAGCAGATGCCAAAGATAACATCAACCCTACGGAAACAGTTGATCTTCCAAATTCCATAATGTCAGCCAGTCAAAATGGAGAAAAATAAGAATACACTAGGTTGGAATCACATCTGGAATGGGCTTTCATGGGGAAAGGGATCTGCAAGTGAAATTATCCTGATCTGTGTATTCGGCCCCAGTTGTTCAAGGGGCAATTGGATCTAAATTTTCCAGTTCCCATGTTTATTCAGTCTCCTGAAACCTGGATCTGCAGCAGTCTGGGAAGGTCACAGAGGAGTACAGATCTGACTTTCTGTCCTGCATAGCAGTGGAGTCTGTTCAATCTGCACTTCAAGGGAGGAAGCACCTGCAAGTGTAATGGTTTTTTTAGGAGTTATTAGATGCAACAGAAGTCCTATTTCTGTCCAAGTAGTTTTAAGTCCATGAAATCTGCAGAAAAGAACAGATGGATTCAGAATGCTGATCCCTTCCCAGGGAGCATGTGCAAGATTATAACTGATTTGGCCACAGGTGAATCATTGGCTGTCTCTGGAAGCTGTGTAATTTTTCATGGAAAATAACATGCTTGTCCAGAAGGACCAAAGAAAGAAGAGATGATTATGATAATTACGAGTTTGGTTCTTTTCCTCCAAGTATTTGGTTTCCCTTGGTTTTAATTTACTTGGCTAAACAACACTGCTGTTTAGGTTTTTTAATAGTAAGAATTCTTGACTGTGTTTTCTCTCAGAAGGGACAGTCTGTTTTGAATAGCTGTTAACTTCTGGAAGGAAGGTCCCACTCCACTGCACATTACAGAATCACAGAATAGTCTGGCTTGGAAGGGACATTCAAAGGTCATCTAAGTCAGCAAGCAGGGACGTCTTCAACTAGACCAGGTCGCCCAGAACCACATCCAGCCTGGCCTTGAATGTCTCCAGGGGTGCTGCATCCACCACCTCTCTGGGCAACCTGTGCCAGGGTTTTACCACCCTCATTGTAAAGAATTTCTTCCTCACATCCAGCCTGAATCTCCCCTTTTTTAGTTTAAAACCATTGTCTCTCATCCTATTGCAACAGGCCCTGCTAATATGTCCTGCCCCATTTTTCTATAGGCTCCTATTAAGTACTCAAAGGCCACAGTTAGGTCTCCCCGAAATCTTCTCCAGGCTAAACTACCCCAACTCTCTCAGCCTTTCCTCATAGGAGGGTTGCTTCAGCCCTCTGTTCATTTTTGTGTCTCTTCTCTGGACCCTCTCCAATAGGTCTGTATCTTTCCTGTACTGAGGATTTCAGAGTTGGATGCAGTATTCCAGGTGGGGTTTCACCAGAGCAGAGCGGCAGAATTAGGTCCACTGCTCTGAGATGCCTTCTCCCCCTGGCAACTGACTCTAGCTCCTGTGGACTCTTGTTTCTGTCATAATAAATACTGTTGGTTTTCACATCGCCTTTGTGGTGTGTTTCTCTTTTAGATGAGCCGACTGAGAGACAGTCAGCATGGCAAACACTTATGTGTCAGCAGAAGGATTTATTTTGCTTATGTTGAAGTATTCAATGGCAGCCACCCCAAGGGGTAGTATATTGATATCACTTCATTAGCAGCTGGAGAGATGGTCAGAAAGAATAAGTTTAAGTTCAGCACTTTCTAATAATGGCAGCTGACGCTGGTGAGGCTGTTCTCATCTTGCAGGTGGTATGTGGGAGCTGTATGGGATTCTAATGGCTGTATTCCTTTTGAGTTTATAACATGATAAAGGATGATTGGAGACACTTTGTAATTTCTGCCTTTTTGTTTAGTTTATATATTTTTTAAAAATCCATGTGTACCCATAAAGCAGGAGTTTTTGTTAAATCCTGCTTGTTTTCTTGAGGTGAAACTTTTTTTCCTAATTCCACACAATGTGTTGGCAGTTGCATTTTGCTCCCCTTATCCCTTCTTATCTTCCAAGTAAAAGGGAGAATGCCTATTCTTAGAATCACAGCTCTGTTCACACAGGTTTCATCAGTAATAGTGCTTGTATCTATGTAAAAGAGAGTGCCGTTTGTGGCAAGAGTTAGCAGAAGTTGTTGCCAGGTATGACACAGTGCTGTGGCTGACATTTGGTTAACCATTTAGGAAATGTGACAACAATTCATTTCCATTTTTATAACATTTTCATAAATGAGACCTTGATATGAAGTTAGCAATTAGATTTGTAAATGTTTTATGATAAGGAAATACAGCTTAAATGAAATACCTATTTTCGCTAGGAGAAACTTACTAGAAGGTGGCAGCTGCTCGGGTAATGGAGTTGTGGATCTACAGCATTTCTGTTTTTTCCTGTTTCTCTGTTTAAGAGTTCAATACACTCAGACCAAGTTCTTTCAGATATTCCACCTGAGGAGGAAGTGGATGTCAATTTTACTTATTTGGTATATTGGGTGCTACATGAGATTTTGATTTAGCAGAGTGATCCAGCAGCATACTGAAATCCTAACACAAGCATAACTTAGCAATTGTAATATACAGTTGAATCACAATACAAATACAATTCTCATTACCCATCTCTCTCTGCTCACCATGATGGCATGGGAGTTTGTTTTAGCTGTTAAAATCAGACCACTTCCATAGCTAACATTATTGCCTGCTGATGAAGACCTGCTAGAAGGAAGATAAAACCCTGTCAAAATCCTCTAAAGGACTGCAGGAAGTAGCCATACTGTGAATTTATATGTAGCTCATGCAGTGGTCAAGGAAGGAGAAAACACATTTTCAGTTTTATGGTTTTGAGCAAAAGTAGGCTCACACACACCTGCGGCTCATACGTTCCTGCATGGATCTGTGGCCCTCCCACAGAACTGAAAGGTAAGAAGGAAGCTGGATCTGCAATTTTCTGACTTTCTCCTCTGTAGCACAACTTGGAGAACAGTGATGGGCAATCGCCTTTCCTTTCTGAAGGCTCTCCGCTACAGTTACTTTGCCTGTCCTCCTTTTCCTTCAAGTCCTGCCTGGGAAACCAAATGCTGTAGCAAAACAATCCTGGCACTTAATCCTGAGTTTTGTTTTCAGCTCAGAGGCGCTGAATACACCCCTTCAGCAACACCAAGCCAGAAACCTGTGACAAAGAGATTTATGATGTAACA
>JAVHNF010025940.1:16574-36631 GCA_034783455.1 Micropsitta finschii | reverse complement strand
GGTACCTGATGGTCTATGGTATTGCTGCAACAGCCCATGAGCAGCGTACTTGTGACCCACATTTAATAGCAGCTTGCAGCCAACTCATGAAGTGATTCAGGAGCTAGCAACTCCCAAAAAGCCGTTTGGCCTCTTGGAGGCTAGGAGAGTTTAATGGTATGGACAGGGCTAGTCTGTGCCTGTAGGTCTCAGTGCCGGACTCCAGACCAATTAATTTAATTAACTAATGTGAAGAACCCTTACAGCATTATACATTATGTGTGTCAGGAAAATCTAGAAGAGGACGTAAGTGGTCTGTTAGTTGCTCACCAGTGAAAAGGTGAGCTGAGTCAGTCAGTGGTGGATGTAGGGACAGTGCTCTTCACAAAGGGACCTATATTAGGGCAGATATAATTTCTTGAATCTTCCTTTTTTTTATGTCCAAACATTTGTTCTAGAGATGAATCATCATCGTTATTGAGCTTCATACAAGCTATAAACTTCTTCATTTTACAGCTCGTGCAGTAAGAAAATATTAAATAAATAGGCTTGTGGGTAAAATATAACAACAGATTAATGCCATTTTTCTATTTATTTCCTGTGGCTAGCTATCTCTAGGAAACAAGCTAAGGGAAGAGGAGGGTCTGTGATTCCCAATGTGATATTTTACAGACTTATTAGTTTATAAGAACACTTTCATCCTTTCTAAGCAATGGTTATAACTGTTAGAAGATTGCGTTGCCTTGATTTATTTATTTGTTTAGTTTTAAATCTTAATGAACTCTAAGAAGTGCTTAAGGGATAGGTGAATTGACCTGAATTTTCTCCTCAAACTTGGACAAACCCTTAATAGGGCCTTAAAACATTCAGTTTCTATTTATTTTTTCTCTTGTCTGAACAGGTTGGAAGAGCAGAACTTCTTTGGCTTTAGCATGGCTGATACCATCACTGCATATTGATCAGTGGCCTTACGGTACAAAAAAGACCCTCAAGCAGACCTGAAGCAAAGTGGCCACCTGTCTACGTACAGGAGAAAATGATTTCTAAAATACAAAGGGCCAGGTTGTTCTAACAGTTCTGATACAATTATTGCTTGTTATATGTTGACTAGAGAGTGCACTTTTAAGTATTATATCCAAACACAAATCACATCTGCACACACATAAGTAGATCTCAGGCTTAAGAAAAGAACAGAGTAGTAATTCACATTGTGACGAAGATATTTGAAAACTACTTTGGTTTGGGGGGCTTCTATCTGTGAATTTCAAAATAGAGATTTTCATTCATAAAACAGGAACTCATCAGGACCTCTAGAGCTGTCTCAGTCTGGACGAAACACTAAAATTCCAAAATCTTTTGAGAACCTGAGCCTTGTAATTTTTCCAGTCTATAAAGCTTGTTGGCTTTATACTCTTGTACGTACTGCATCATAAGAGAGCTCAGCTACAGCTGTGTTGCAGTCCATTTCTGAGGGCTACTAGTGAAAGGGATGGGTCTGTGTCTGGACTCACCTTGATTCTGAACCTTTGCCATCCCACCAATACCAATGAGACCAATGCCACTAGTGGTAATGAGACTGCTCCTGATTTGTAGCTCTGAAGCAATTGCAAGCCTCCCTTCCTCCTGGTAGCAAAGTTTCAAACCTCTTTTATTAACACTCAGGACAGCATATCTGAAATTCTTGCCTGCTTTGTGTCAAAGTTGCATCTGCTAGGAAAGCTTTATCTATGAAGAAGTGAATGGGGTTTCAGATAACCTTTGTGACAGACTCTTAAACTGTATGTAGGTTCACAGTGTTAGGAGGCTGTGAGGTAAATTTAGATAAGTGTGGACTAAATATAAATATACTTCTCACTTCCCTGAGAAGTTGATGTGAAAGGGTTAGACTCCTGCCAGAAATATGAGTGTTAAGTCCCTGCTCTGCACTGATTTTCTGTGGAGGTAAATCACTGAGACATCCAGACTCAAAGCTTGTGGGATGGGACCCTTAATCTTCACTTTCCGTTTGTAATATAGAATAATAATGTTCCAGTACTGAACAGGGACACTTCAAAGAAGTCTGAATCAGTTTGATGGCTAGAAAGTTTTAACCACAGTACCAGTAATATAAGAGTCCAGCATGCAGAGACAAGTTTTAGTGGCATGACCTTTGCTCCAATACATGCCTATTCTGTCAGCTGCTTAAAAGATAAGAATGTATTGATTTAGACATTTGGAGTTCAACAGGGTTACAAATACTAAAGTAACAAGGAAAATTAATAATTATGGAACTAACAGTTTTTGAAGGTGGATCTATGGAGGCCTTGAATGAAAGGTGAATCTATTGAGGCCTTGGATGAAAGTGTTTATATGCTCCTCCAGCATATAACATAAAGGTGAAGGTTTTATATCAGCAGAGGAAAGCACCACCTCTTTATTTCTTTAGCCTTTCTGAGGAAAGGGGAATTCTTCATAAAAACTGATGCTGCAGTTTGGTTCACAGGGGCTGCTGACTGAGCTGACAGTGTTCATTTAAACCCTCAGTCAGGTGATGCTTTTAAGCCCACATGAAACCCACATCTGTTCAGGAAAGCATTGAATCACATACCCACAGACCAATATAATTTAAGTGCTGTTGACTTCAGCGGGACCTGAGTGTCTGTGGTTGTGCCTTTCTTAAACAGGGAGGTTAGTCAGAGTAGGACCTGAAGGCTGATTTTCCCTGAAGATGACAAAACTATGTAGCATTCATTGGTACAGGAACAAACTCTGAGTTTGGTTGGCTCTTATGTTTCATCAAATAATGTGCTTTGTTGCATTTGTGTATTTGCAAAGATTTTCTAATAAGTCCTTAGTTATTAAAGCCTATTTGGGGAGCATTTTTCTGCATTGACTAGATTTCATTTGATTAAATTCAGTATCTAAAGGTATATAAGAATTTTAGTGCTGCTATTTAAATTATCTAGGGAGGGAACTTCTGTGCGGTGTTGATTAAAAGATGGCTTAAACAAGTAACTATACTTTTCCTTTTATGTATATATATATATATATATATCTTTTTTTTTTTTTTTCTTAATTTACAAGCCGGGAAGAAACCAAACAAACATCCCAACATATTCATAATGGAATGTGACACAGGGAGCAACTTGTTCAGAACCAAAAGGCAAATCAGACTTCATATGTCTGTCCAAAGAAATTGCAATAACACAAAATCATTTTTTTTTTGATGTTAGGTTTAGCAATGCAAGTACAGAAAAAGAAAAGACACATCCCTCCCCAAATATCTGGGAAGACGTCTGCAAGGGCTTTTCCCTAGTTTTAACCCAGGGGCTCATGTCAGCACATTTGTGTTTTAGGGGAGGTGAGGATTCAAAGTTGAGTCTGGGTGTTTCTGAGTTTTAATGAGAGTGAATACCTCATTCAGCTGACAAACCTGAGTATAGGCTTTCAGGCTATTTTTCATCCCCTGCTACCCTTGCTATAATGAACGAAAATAGCTCTGGTTTGGCTTTTTGTGCAGATATAACAGGAAAAGCAACAGAGAAGCCTTAAGAGCCTCTCTCAGGGGGCTAAAGCTTTCAGCATACCTATAAAACACAGTAGGGCTGTTCCCTGTAAATATGGATGTAGAGACTGAAAACACGGAGTAGCATCGAGTTGTGGGGCATGTGTGTTCTGTGGCTCTACTCCCAGGACAGGGCTCCCCCCCTTCTCCTGGCCCCACAGGAGCTGCTCAATAAGGACCAGACATGGGGTATAGAAGATGGTCAGGGCCTCAGGAGGTCTGCAGAGATGGGAGTAGTGTGGTCCCCAGGTGCTGAGAAAGGGATGGGCAGGAGCACAGCAGGGGTCTGAGGTTGCCTTGCTTGGGCTAAACAAGTGTAGGGAAAAGGAGCAAGCACTTGGTCATGGTTTTATTTAGCAGTATTGATACAGACACAGAGACTCTGGGACATCCCAATCTACAGCTAATTATTTCTTGGTGCTCCTCTGGCAAGCAACAAGCTAATTTCTGGTTTCTTTTGTCTTTGCAGCTTATTTAACCACATCACCTCCTAAATAACCTCCTAAATATGTTGCTAATTTGGCTATGGCCTTTGAGGTGAATTGTGGATCACAAATATATGCTCCACTGCAAGACAAAACAAACCTAATTTTGTGCCGCAGGTGGCAAAGCTGCGGGTGCAGAACATAACTGAATATTACAACCTCTGTTATGGACTGCGAGCATTGAAAGGGCAGCTTGAGCATGGAAAGTGGGAATGTGCTGCCAACTCCCTCCACTGGCCATCTTGAAAGATAGGGAAATGTTAAAACAGGAAAACTGCGGAAAGGTTAGAGAAGATAAGAAGGCTAATGTCCTGGAAAAATGTGAAAGGGTTTCTGCTGCTACTTCAGCAACAGTTGTAGATTGCTGATAGATTGCTCATGGGAGATAAACTGTGTTTAAGGAGACCTTTGTTTATCTGCAGCCTGTATGAAGAAGCATAGGATGTGTCATCTGGGTAACACAGTCAAGAAGATAATAAGCCCAGCCTTTAAACTACCCACCTACATATTATTATCACAGTGAAATATAAACAACATTATAGTAAGATGAATAGTTAAGTATGGAAAAAACAACCCACAGGCGTGGTCAGTGCAGTCAGTGCAAAAAAGTTCCTGCGGACAGTGGTCTTAAACCTGTGCTGGGAGTCCATCTTTTAAGAGAAATATCCAGTGCTGGGATGAAAATCAATGGGCTGCAGCTCCACAAGTTAAGACTGTGTGCTCAGTTTTACCTTTTTCAATTTCTTGTCATGTCTCCTTCTTTCCAGTCTTTGTTGGTATAAAACCAGGCTGTGGCCAGTCTTTTTTCAGTTGGATGTTGGGTGATACAGATCTACATGTCCATACCCAGAAGAGCTCACTCACAAGGCTTAGCCTAGTTGCCTGTTGCAGGTATATTTTTTCAGTTGCTGCCAATGAATTTCAATGAATGTTGCACATCTCGCATGACAGAAATGATTTATTACCCGCATATTCTTATGTAAATTAAAAGATACAAGAGATAGATCACTGCTCAGGGATAAACTACCTTGAACTCTTCATGCAGGAGCCTGTTTTGATTCATGTGAAAGGATTTTAGGAGATGAAAAGCTGACTGCTGGGCCTCATTTTATGGTGAAAGAGTGGTAAATGCCTCCTCACTTTGTCTTGTGTGGCTGCTTTACTCAGAGTCTTGCAGTGCCAGAACTTTAGCTGATATAAATCACAGAATATTGATTTATCATTGCTGAGGATTTTGCCCTGTGCCTCCTCACTTGCCAAATGCTCAGTGGTTGAGTGACTGTTTTTCACAGGGTACCATTGTTTGGCTCAAATGAGTGGGCACAGAAAAATGACAGAACTGCAAAGTTTTAAAACTCACTCTTTATATTTAATGAAACTGCAAGAAGTGCATACATAGGCTGAGTTAAATCTTTCATGGTGGGAGTCCTAGCTCGTGCTCTGTGTGCTGAATTTTCATAACCCACCTGTTGCAAAGATTATGGTAGCTGTCATGGTGGATGTCCTTCATGATTTCTAGACCAGGAGATCAGTTTTAAGATGAATTGAAGCACTCAATAAAAACCAAATGGCACCTTTGGTGCCTTCCAACGTCAATCTAACTGTTTTGTGATCCAGTAGTAAGAATTCTATCCTTACTGCCTAAAGGAACTGAAATTGTACTGTGCAAAACCCAATACTTACAAAGTTGGACTTTATGACTCTGAATATGCGGACAAAAATGAATTGGCTGGATCAAACCCTCCTCACAGCTAAAACATGAAATTGTTGCCTTACTTTAGATGTAGAATTGCTTAATGTTAATTTTTACTGAGGACTGTTTGTGCAGGAAGAACAAGTGGGAGAGCTCTAACCTACATGTCCCTAAATCTGTCCTAGAGTGATTTGGAGAGGGCTCCAGACAGCATCTCTGCACCCAGAACTCACACAACCAAGCTTCAGGGATGACATTGCTTTGCAGAGACTGTCTTCTTATGAATGTTGTATGAGATAAAGGACCACAGATACTAGTACAAGGCTGTGAGTCTGACGTTTAATGTGCCCATACGTAACATAATGGATTTTGAACAACAGTATGGCAGTATTGATGTTTTTGTATTATGAGGCCTCCGATAAAAAGCAGTTGCAGCATTAGAGAGTTCAGAGTTACAGTACTAAGGATTGTCTGCAAACTATGTAGATCTAAAGGTCAAATGATGTGCTAAAGAAAAAGAAGTGTGAAGAAAGCAAAGAAAAGCCTCTCTTTAAGAGCTTTAATATGTGCAACTATGGCTCAACTTGAACAAACAATTTTATTTTTTTTTTCAGTTAGATAGGAATGAGCCACATATGTACTGCTCAGGAAAGGAAGCAGATAAAGCACAGCATTTCAGAACAAACAGCTGTTCAAATATGAATTTCCTCTTTATTGCGATTTCAATTGTATCAGAGTAAAGGTCCAGGGTGGCTGGGCAAGTCAATCATTATATACCTTGTTAGTGTGACAGCCTCAGACACCCCAAACCCCTACTGTGCCTGCTTCATGGTGCATAAATCTATTGTGTGTCATGTCACTTAAAAGTTTTCATGGCAGGCTACCAAATGGCAGAGGAAAACACATGATCAAGCCTTCATTTTCATAAATGAAATTAAAGTACACACAGGAAATATAGAACAGAAGTGTTTTCATTAGTGCTGTTTCAAGGGTCCATCACTCAAAATGGAGACTTT
Source organism: Micropsitta finschii (assembly GCA_034783455.1). Taxonomy (NCBI): domain Eukaryota; kingdom Metazoa; phylum Chordata; class Aves; order Psittaciformes; family Psittacidae; genus Micropsitta; species Micropsitta finschii. The sequence goes on along the minus strand of JAVHNF010025940.1, from coordinate 29,914 downwards.
TCAAGCCTCACAGAACATTTGATTACATATGCAAATGAGTGGGTTTCCCAAGTATATATTATTTTCTTTTCCAATTTTGATGGCCTTTTTGTAATAATAAACCTGTGCCAAATTATTTTCCCTGGCATTATGTCTTGCACCTTGTTAGACTGATGATAACAGAGCCCTTGGCCTCTGCCAGCATTGCCTTGGTGTGCTCCAAGGACTTCCTTCACAGAAGCTTCCTTGGAGGTGTACTTATGTTTGACACGTTTAAACACCATAATCTGTGCTCTCCAAAGTCAACAATATAACCAGAATGAGTGTCAAAAGTCTGGGTGCTGCTATCTGCAAATCCAGTGTTTTCTTTACCCAATTACTTGCACTTAGGAAATACTTAAAAATAACTGACTTAACTTTGTTGGGCATTAAACAGAGTGAAAACAAAAAGAAGGTTCTTAACCCTAAACTTTGTGATCTAAACTGGCATGTACACTGCTCTAGGTAAACTGCCAAATTTTGGGAAAAAGAATAAGCAAACACATACCCTAAAGGTAATAGTTCCCCCTTCTTCACCTGCATCACTTTGAGATCTAAGAAATAAAACAGATAACTTTTAGAATTAGATTTTGTGACCAGGCTTGGGGGAAAATAAATCTGGTACTGTGTAGTAGAAAAAGTTGGCTAGTAATAACTAGATTAAGCTGGATCTTATCAGCATTATCCCTCTCTATTTCCACTGTTGTATTCCCTTCTAAATTTGAAACATCTGTTTGTTTTATTTCATTGAGCCCAGGGGTTCCCATGACTGAAATCATGCCTAACTTAGGAAAGCTAGTCCCCAAAGAGGGTTCCCTGCAACATTGCTGAAAATAAGAGGAAATGAAAACATCTAAATGAAAGAAATGGTGTGTGGTACCCAGTCTGCTGAATCTGAGCACTGAACTTGTTTTGAAATGTCAGGTGCGTGGTAAGAAAGTCCTGGAGCAAGTGACAAGTTTCCTGTCTTGTCTGAAGCAAGAATTCATGTGAAGGTCTCCAAGGGAAGCTCCCGTCGGAATAACATAGATGTTAACCATCTTCACAAAGTTTTATCTCATTACAGGCATTTTCCCCCTTTGCTGCAGATCAGCCCTATAAGAGAATATTATAAAAGCAACTGGGACAAGCACAGATGCATATCTGAGTGTTCAGGCTTTGTGCTAAATGATGTGTGACCATCAAAAAATGCCCTCTTCTGAGGCTCCAGAGTACAATGGTAAAGTCAACACCACCTTATGGGACTTTCGCAGTTACCTGGAAGACATTCACATCCTGCTGCTGTCTAGCAGGAGTGCAGAGCTTAATTCTTTTAAATGCCTTGGGAAAAATCTCAGCTCTCATTCTCACTTGAGAGAGAAAGTAAAAATTCTCAAAGCCACAGTAAAAAGCATAAATGAAAGTTGCTGGTGCCATGGTTTTATGTGTACATTCTGACAGGTAAGCCAGTCTGGAGAAAAAAATGGCTTTTCATTAATTAAAATTCTACACAGACAAAAGCATTTTCCCTGCATGTTGTTTTCTCCTAACAGTCCCATTAGAAGTGGGAGCTCCAGCAGACAGCACAATGATTTTGAGTCCAATTTTCATGGCAAGACTGGACATTAGAATGTTTTTTTTCAGCATGAAAAGAAAAAAAAGGTTAGCTAGACCTTTAAAGGGCTGGAGCAGTGGATATGGATGGCAGAATGTCTTGCTGAATGCTTATTCTGGTCAGATGAACATTTTCTGTTGCAGCTTGCTTTATGCCATGAGCATTGATCTGAGTAGTTATTATAAATAATCTTTTTCTAGTCAGTAGTTGCTTTCTTCTAACCGAAACCATTCAATGACAAACAGGTGATGGTCCAGACCTCCAGGAGATATAACCTCCTGTAACACTGCTGTATTGACTGTACTGAGTATTACTCATCTAAATCAGCTGACCCAGTTTCTTATCACAGCTGGAGCACAGCAAACTTCAAAAAGCTACAGATGTGATATGATAAAAGTCTTGAAACTAGTAATACTTCTCTTTTACTGGAGAAAAAACTCTATATTGCCTATTTTCACCATTCACTTTACTCTGTGGTTCTCAACATTGCACAATCATTTGCAGAATGAAGCTTTTGATGGCAAAAATCCCAAGAGTAAGCTGCCTGTCAAAACCTCCTTTCTCCTCTTTATTATTCTACTTTCAGCTCCTGATCACAGCTCTCAGGAAGCCATGGAAGGGCATTCATTATGGTCAGCAGATCTGAGATTGATCTCTCAGGTACTCACGATGGAGTTCCTCCTTCTCACATTCCCCCCAGCATCTGCCTTCTTCAGGCCAAATGAGGCCTGGATTTCTATGAAGTTAAATTCCTTAAAATATCAAAACATAATTAAACAGTCAAATGGAAAAGAACCTCTTTCTTCAATTTATTTCAAAGGCTTAAAGTGAATTCTCCTCACTCAACCCTGGTTACCTCTTTTGCTTTTTTTTACAACCAGCAGAATGCAAAAGAAGCAAATGGATACAGTGAGCTCCAAATTAGTTAGTATTGGTGAATCGAAATGTTTTCCAGGAATCTGCTGCTGGGCCACAGTTTTGCTTCTTACATAGAAAAGTGGGCCTCAGATATGACCTCACAAACAATATAAAGCAGCACTGCGCAACTTCATTATTCACCATGTCTCAGGAGGATGGCATAATTATCTATCTCAAGAAAACGAACAGCAGATGGTACACTGCAAATTTGCATGTTTGCATCACTTATTAGTTTATAGAATTAAGAAAGCAGATTTTAAGATTTTAAAAAATATTTTCTCTAGAAGTGATAATGAAGTGGTTTTTGTATCATATTGTTATGCATAGATTTCTCTATGTGATCGTAGTGCAAAGGTCCCCTTCTGAGTTGTCAGTTCATTTTTCAATATTTGACAGCAATAGTTACTCATTCATATGTAAAGATCTAATTCTCTCTCTGATGACTGTAGTTTTTATTTAGTTCTTATATAATCAAGAAAAAATTGTGAAAATATAAATTCATACTTTATGTGTTTAAGTACTTAGTATCACCAGCCATGTAAAAGATTCTTTAGTATTTATTTTAACTGTGCTGTATTCTTTTTACGCTTTTGGAAAGAGTCAGATTATGAGAGCTACTTCAGGAACGTTGGTGTTGCTGACAGAAGATCCCAAAAGAGGGAGTTTGAGTTTTCAGCTATTTATTCTTGCCTCTATTTCTGTTTTTCTGGACACGTGATTTTCCCATATACAATTTGAAAGTCTATTTCTGGTTGACTATACTGATGCATTTGATCCCATTTCACTTGAGAAGAGGCACTACAATTTGTTCTGGTGTGGACATGTGTATTCTTAAGATAGAAAAAGATGATCTGTGAAAGACAAGATTGACAACTCTGGGAACTGAAGCTCTGTACTCATCCAGTCAACTGAACACGAGCTATAACTGTGCAGTCCTCCCTGTCTTTACCCCATTATGATGCTCCAGTTCTTTATTAGTGAAATCCCTACAGGTTAGAATTTGTGCCAGGTTGGTGCTTGACTTCTCTGAGGAGCAGCCCAACACTGGTTGAGAGGATGTGGAAATCTGTATGGAAGGAAATGACTTGTGGGAGTTTGACCAGCAGAACACAGTTTTAGTGTTACTGCATGGCCTGAGCTTCTCTGAACAAGCAGGGGCTGGGGGCTTGTATTTCAGTACAGATCCCAAGGTATCATCACTGAATCTTTTAAAAATTCTCCTCCTCCTCCTCACCACACCATGACACATGAAGGTGCTTAAGCCTCACATATGGAGGAATGCTGAATTCTTAAGCATTGTGGATTAAGGCATAAATTCTATATACCTATTTTAAAGAGATTATCAGTCCTCCAGAACTTACTTTTGAACAGGTTTATTGACTTAGATAAAGCACTGCTGACCAAAAAAGAAATTGACATTGGTAGTTTTTGTTTTGTAGGGTTTTCTTTAAAGCAAAAGAAAACATCAACTTGGGAACATTAAGGCACTCCAGCCATATTTTAGTTGCTATAAATACAAAATTATACTATAGACTTAATTTCGGTTAGGTCAGTAGTGGCAGGAAACTATCAACACTTCTGTTCTCAAAGTAATCAGTGATAATTTACAGCTAGGGAGAGCAATCAATATGCGGGAACTGCCCTCATTTTTGGTAAATTGAAATCTTTGACCTGGCAAGGATTGGTGCCTTGCTTTAAACTAGACTAGAATTTGCTATGGTAGAAGGGGTAGTCCAAATTATTGCATTAATTTACCTAAAAGTAATAAGTACATGGACATGTCAATGTCTGGGAAACATGTACTGGGAAAGACTTCACTTTTTTTCCTACCTATTTTTAAATGACCTGCCTGAACAACTTACATGTATAGTATTTGTATGCTACAGATATTATGCCGCCCAAGATAACAGCATCCTAGACATCTTGCATCACATAAACACCAGGTGATAGTGACAGCCACAAATTGAAAACCTTCCTTGAAAATCCTTGGGTGTCAAATCACTTACACTTTTCCCATGTTTGGCTGGATTGGTTGGATATTTAGCTCTGACTGAATGTTTAAAGACAATTCAAGGGATCATGGACTTAAATCTGTAAGTTCTTTCTACTCATTAGAAAAGCTTTGCAATTTGAAGGTAAGCTTTCAAATTCAGGTATTTCTGTCTCTCTCCCAACATATATGTCATAGCAATCCTCACTGGGAATATCACAAGGAGGCATTTCATGATAACTTCTTAGAAATACTCTAAACATATTTGAACAGAGAATTTGTACTCCAATAATTTGAAAATTTGAACAGAACGTCCTATGCTTCCAAAGATCATTTTGTTGAATGAAATACATAATCACCCCTTGACTTGTCCAACCCATCACCTGCACCCAGGAGCCAGCAGCATGAGGCAGCCCAAAACTACATGGTGGCCTCATCCCTCACCAGCATGCCTCGGTGACACTGCACTTGCACATCCACAGCCCTTCAGAGATGGAGACAGGCTCCCCACAGATGTCTCATGATGGTTTGCATTTATCAGTGATTAGGGTTCACCAAGTCACACTTGCAAACCAGGGAAGAGGCTTTGCACTGAAAAGCTCTATAACTGTGAAGAGGTTTATACTCAGCCCATCTCAGTTTCTATCATTTCTGCTGCTCTCTTCTCCTTTTTTTTCCCCTCTGGTGTGTGTGTGTGTTGCTGCTGCTGCTGGTCGCCCAGTATTTATACCAACCCAACGCTCTTTGTTTCAGTGACAAGAATCTTTGCCTGGCCTTCTGAATTGGGATGAACAGATTCATTTGAGAAGCACAGTTGTGAACACGGTGTCTCTTTGTACAAGCCCTCAACACAGGAATTCCTGATGACTCGCTTGTGAGAGAAATGAAATGATTTATGCAGTATATAGCAAAGCAATTCAATGCTGTAATGTAAAAGGCCCATTTCAGTGTTAAAGTATAGCTATTAATTGGGGAATTAATAAGCTGTCAATGCTTAAGCAACTTCCTCATCAAACTCCGAAGTTAAAAAAACATCTCTCCAGCAGGTTTTTCATGAAAGAAAGACACATTTTGTTAATGACTACTAAAGTCAAAAGGCTTCTTTTCCACATACAGCTAAAAAGCCTATTTTGAGATCTGAAACATATTCCATAAATGAAAGGTTGTTGTGAAGCAGATTCCAACTCCTATTAAAGCCTAATGAAACTACAAGGAATAGCTCAGAAAATTCACAGAGTACAGTGGAATTATCATTCTCTTTTTAAAGATGGTTTGAGAATCTCCCATTAGAGAGGTAAAGGCAATTAGCAGTTTATTATTTATATATCCTGCAGACTATATATTATCAAAATGTGTATATTGCTATGTTCTACCCAAGGAGGTGGATAGGTAATAAAGACATGGTAATCACCATATTATAACTCAGGTCTGAAGTAGGATTTTTTTGACTTTTTAGCTTTTAATTTCATGTTTATTAAGAAAAGGAGGCCACGGAAAGAGCCCTGAACAAGTCCTTCACATTTTCTCAGGTTTGAAACATTAAACTTTCAGGTATAAAGGACACAGCTCAGATCATTACAGTTGCCTGGGGAGAGTAACTTGGCTGCAAAAGAGAACATAAGCTACAGAACATGGGATGGGGCCATCTTCCAATTATATTGACCACCAATGGGGCTTCGGTGGAGATGTCTGGGATAAAGCACGGCACTTCAGTGAGTATATTTAATAGAATCATAGAATCATAGAATGGTTTGGATTGGAAAGGACTTAAGATCATCCAGTTCCAGCCCTCTACCATGGGCAGGGACAACTCACACTAGATCATGTTGCCCAAGCCTCTGTCCAACCTGGCCTTGAACACTGCCAGGGATGGAGCATTCACCACTTCTTTGGGAAAACCTGTTCCAGTGCCTCACCACCCTCACAATAAAGAAATTCTTCCTTATACCTACCCTGAACTTCCCCTGTTTCAGTTTGAACCCATCACCCGTTGTCCTATCACTACAGTCCCTGATGAAGAGTCCCTCTCCAGCATCCTTGTAGGCCCCTTCAGACACTGGAAGCTGCTATGAGAAGCCTTCTCTTCTCCAGGCTGAACAGCCCCAACTTTCTTCATACAGAGGTGCTCCAGCCCCTGATCATTATGATTTTCCTCCAGCACTGAAAAGCTAACCCACCTGTTAAACATTAAGCTGTTTAGGCTGCAGTTCCCCAAGATAGATATCAAGGGTTTGGCACTGAAGAGACAGAACAATCTTAACATCTACATCACTGTTGATGACCCCTCTGAGAGGCACAACTAACAGCAAATACACTGTCCCTGTAAACACATCTTTCTTCATGAAGAGATAATCACAGATGCATTGCTCTTCTAAGAGTCTTTCCTGCTGGGACGCTAGTATCTCTAGCTAACCTGACAAAATAATTCTTCTTTAACACCAAAATAAACCTTCTGTGCTCGTTTTTAGGTTTTCTTCCAGAGAACACTGATCCAAAATTACTTTGCTTTGCCACCTCCACCAAGGATAATAGTCGTGTAACACTTTCGAGCAGCCTGTATACCAGTGAGAGTCACATCCTGCCATTTAGCAACTGCACTGATGTGCTGCTCTGTTCCTAAGAAAATGTATGAGACTGTGTGGGGGGTTGGACCCCAAGTGCTCACCATGCCACTCTATCACTTTCTCCATCAGCCGGATGGGGTGGGGAGAAATAAGATGGAATAAAACTTCTGGGTTTAATAAAGCAGTTTAATAAAGCAAAAGCAAAGGCTGTGAATGGAAGCAAAGGAGAATGAAAGATCCATCCTTGGCAGTGTTTAAGGCCAGGCTGGACAGACAATGTGGGCCCTATCAGGGAAGCTATCAGGGATGGAGTCTTGGGTGACATGGTTTAGTGTGAGGTGTCCCTGACCATGGCAGGGGGTTGGAACTTGATGAGCTTAAGGTCCTTTCCAACCCTAACTATTCTATGATTCTAATATATTTTTAGTTTAAACTGAGCTATTTATACTTATCTTTACAAATCAGGGATGTCTTTATTAAAGGATTAAATGCAAGCTACAGCTGCCCAGCTCAAAACCAGGTGGAAAGCTGCTTCCCAAAACCAGCCCAGATTTCTGACAGACACCGTTACAAAGACAGCAGCAAAAGACAAAACAGAAAATCTGTTCTTGAGCAATAACAGGCAGAAGACTCCTCCATATGCCTCAAGTGAGAGTATTTCAGAAGCTGGCTACTGCACTGGATTCCCTTTGAGTACAATATCATCTGTTGTCTTTATAAAATGCTTTTTGCTGAAGCATTAAAGGAAAACTTATCTGGATTCACGGAAAGGAAGGAACTTGTTAAGGATGTCCAGGGCTTGTAAAATGCAGAGGATACAAGATCGCTACCCCTCGGTACATGGAAAACCAGCATGGATGTTCCGGTAGAATCTAACACTTTTTATTCTTCAGCCAACAGCTCTGATCTTTTATTATGAACAGAAAATAAGCAGACCTTGTGTTAATAAAAAGAGAGATTACCACCAAGGCTGGTTCAGGGATCATAGCAGTTTTGCCTAACATATAAAACACACAGACACACACACACAGACACACACACAGACACAGAGAACTCCCCTCCTACTCCTTCCTTTCTTCTGCTCTGTCCCAGAATCCAGCTCCAGAGCCTGTTTTAATCCACTTAGGAAAACACCGAACTCCAGTCCTTCTTCCTGTGACATGTTTGGGAGATGGGAGGAGGGAGATGCACTTAAATCCGCTCCTCGTGGCTTTCTTCCAGGAAAATACTTCACATATCCTTGTTTGTTTGTTTTTAAATTCAAGTGATTTTAATGCTGGAGAAAGTCTCTGGAGTGACAGCCCTGGGAAACTGCAGGCCTCCCACTTACGCACTAGCAGGGGCTGTGCCAGCTGCCTGGCTGCTGCTGAAGACCCAGACCTCAGTGGCCTCTTGGAGCATCTACCCATGAATAACCCTCAGCTCAGGCTGCTTGAGATGAGGCAGGTGTCAGCTTGTCACATCTTCAAGCAAAGGACATATACTGAGCTCAGAGATGGTGCAGCAAAGCACCTGCAGGGCACGGAATGGAGAGGCATTTAAAACTGACTGAGCGTTTTGCTTGGAGCTACAGGGGTCTACTCCGGGCTTGCATCTGCCGGAGAGAGGAAAATCAAGAATAACCTTCTACCCATAGTGTATGGGTTAATTTGTAAATAATAACACTACAGTCTGAACCAAGCAGTAGGAAAACCTCATTGAATGCTAAGGGAGCCATTAAGAAAAAATCTCGTCATCACAGAGTTAGGAAAACAGTAATTCAGATGCTCTCTGTTGAATCATTCCTCAAGGATACAAGAATGCCTGGCAAGTATATTTCACCTCTGCTGGTGAGCTTTCCTGACAGGGAATACAGAGATCAGACAGCAGCAGCTAGCAGCCTACTGCTGAGGGGCTTGCTCCTTTACTCTATGCTTCACCTCAAATAGCTCCACAGGTGCCAGGGCTCCAAGATGGGAAGGAATGCCCTAGAGGAATAGGCTCACAGCAGGCAAGCACGGCTGGCATCCTAAATGTATGTTTCCTCAGAGGGGAATGTAACTTTTATACCACCCCATTCATTACCATGTAGTACTGGTATTAGTAATAGTAATAGTCTGCTGAATGCTATTAGGGAAGCAACAGTCTGACTTCCACTTCCGGATAACACGATGACCTTGCCATTAGGCAAGTGCTGCTCCCAGGGGTGGACCTGCTGGTAGTGGAACATGACCCAAACCTGGAGGTTTGGAAGCCTATCCTGGCAGTCAGCCCTTAGGTAACACACACATCTTTACACTTTATAAAAGGTGAGTAAATCCTGCTGGCTTTGCAGCAGAGCACACTGAGACACTGAAAGGTTAAACAAGCGAGCCAAAGCCACACCGCCAGTAAACAGGACACACAAGCTCTTCTAACATGCCACACTATGTCTTGTGTGTATTGCACTGGACATTAGATCAGGCGTTTCTGGATGATTTATGAAGTGTATGCATTAAAGTTTGCATTTATAAGCATATCCTGGACAGTGGAGAACCAGGCTTCCAGTATCTCAGGGGCAGCTATGGAAGACTTCTGTAAAACAGACAGCATGGTAGTGTGAAACTCTTGTTTAAACACAACTATGGTTAGGAGAGTTTTGACATGTTTCTCCCTGTGAACATAGATAAGGATGTTTCCCTGCAAACAACTTTGCATCAAGCCTACAAAATCATGCTGCTGACTGTTGAGAGTACAGAAGCCTAGTGCACCACTGTGTTTAGCCAGCGTGGTTATAGGAAAAACAGAACACAGCCTACTGGTCAGAAAGACAGTGCCAGCAACATATATAGGCATATGTTTGAAACAGGGGTTTCAAGCACAGTATGTACGAGATCACACACACATATTTACGGACACTTAAACTCTACAAACCTTTTATTTCACCTAAGAGTCCACCATGACAAAATAAAGAAGCTGAATTATAATGAATGTTACTACATAGCAGGATATTGTGAAGCTATGGTACATCCAGGTCCTGTGCTGGACTTGTCAGTCAGTATTAAGACCAATTAAGAATACACAGCAGCATACTAGTGCAGTACATGAAGTTCTGATGAAAACACAGATTTGGGAATGTGTATTCTGCCCACAAAAGTAGAATGCTCCTAGTGTAAGGAATTAGTTGCTTACCTACATGTTGAGCTCCTCTTATAAAAACTGCAATAAGGAGTAGCTTTGCTGCAATCAATAGCTCAATACAATCAAGAAGAGAATCTTTGTAATCGTCACAAAGGTCATCCTAAGTGCGAGAGCATCAGTTAATACCAGCACTTGCAAGAACTTACAGGTGCTACGAAAAATAAAATCTCTCTCTGCTCTGCCTTCACCCCAGTGCAATTTAAAGTGTTATGAGATCATCCTTCTTTGCAATGATGCCTAAATGACCACCAGACAGTAGTTTGGATTACGCTGAGACAATTGCCTGCACAGCTAGGTGATACTGTCTCACTGTCCCCCACCTGCCTGTACGCATGTGCCACGGCTTGTCTTTATAGCCCAGCGCAGAGACCATCTTCCAAGCATGTTTGCACATATTTTAGTCCAAAAGCATTCTTGCTTTGTAATAAAGGCTCTTATGCATGCAAAAAGACCCCCATGTTTATAAACACATGCAATGAGTATAACATATTACTGACATATACTGAATTCATGTTTGAATTGTTTGAAAGACTGAGTACATTGTTATTATATATTCACCTAGAAGGTGGTTCAAAGAACGAGTAAGCTAAAGTGGGAAGATTCTAACTAGGTTGCAAGATGTTCCACTCTGAAGTCTTTCCATGTAAAGAAATCCACCTGTTTCCTTTTGTCTTCTCCCCACTCCAAATGTGATGATGTCCCTGCCTAAAAGAGAATAACAAAGAGATGCTGGAGAATATGTTTTTGCCTTTAAAGTAAAGACAACAGGAGATGCACTATATTAAAAGCCATAGTAATTACAAGGTTCTAAGTAAAACTTTCAATAAAGCCTCTGTCTAGAGGTGTGAGACAAGGCTCAGGGAAGTCCTTTTTCCGTTGACTGGACTGTATTTGGTTTTGACACTACCTGATTAAGCAGCAGACACCAGCAGCTTCAAACAGAACACTACTGTGCAGCTTGCTGCCTTCTTCATGTAATATTTACACAGCACACTCCAGGCGAGGTGGTGTCAGGTCTTGCTACAAGAAAGCATTCAGCTTCACAATGCCATAGGGCTGACGCACGAAGCTGTCAGCCCACTCTAATGATCCTGCTCTTCTCTGCGGTTACTGGGGACCAGCTCCCTTTGCGTGAGCAGGCACAGATTAAGAGGATATGGCATGAAGAAGGAAGATCAAAAAAAAGAGAAAATCATCTCGCATTAGAAAGCCCAGCTGTTTCCTCCCAAATGACTAAATTAGAGAGCTTGTACGTCACCTCCTGCCTCAGGTAGGGTCACACTGAATCCCTCTTCCTGTTTAATCCATATATAATGGGAAATGGGTTTTGAGGAAGACAATGACAGAATGCGAGAGTAGTATTTTTTCAGGCTGTGTACGTTTATCAGATAAATTGCAAGACTGCTCTGGAAGCCAAAGCAAAGAATAGAAAATGCTGCCACACGTTTCATGAGTGGCCTCGTGCCAGCCACTTAATCTCTCTCTTTGCCTCATTTCCCCAGTGGGAGCACTGGTATATTCCCTTCCTCACAAGGACAGGAGGAGGGCAATACCTTTGAGCTGCCCATCTCTCTAAGGGCTGTTCTGGGATGCAGGAAATCTGGGCTTCATTTTCTATTCCATCACTTGCTTCCTTAGGATGTCTGTTCATTTCCCAAAAAGGGTGACTGCAGAGAAAAGGGTGTGATTTGGTCTCTCCATTCCTCTTCCTTTTAACTCAGGCTGGCATAATTGTGACTACAATCCATCACGCTGTGTTGTACTAGTGGGCCTAGCACCCACCACCCTACTCGGGGCTCCTACGAAGCCATTGGTCACCCACAGCATGCAGCAGCTGAAAGCATTTGTGTTGTCACTTAGGACATCATCTCTCTGGTAACTAAGTCCCAGTGAAAGTCAATAGCAGCATCTTCATCACTTTTAAAATGGAACTTGGAGGCTTTTGGAGCTGTTGTCCCCAGCTCATGGGCTTGCTAAAAGCTTTTCTTTGAGCTTTCTTTTGGCTGCCCTCCCAGCACACTGCAGGCTCAACCCCAGAAGAGCCAGTAGGCAGCCTGCCGGGATGTAGTCTCCTGCGTTATTTCATTCTGCCCTGACCACAACAAATCAGAACAACTTGCTTTTCTCTATTGGTGTTTAATTTACTCCTGAGGCTGGGGCCAGCCATTTACTTTGCAAACTGTTGAATCTAGATACTACTGACTCTTGGCTCAATGTAACCAACCCACAACTCTGTTGGAACAAAGGACTGAGAGTGCTTCTTAATCTGCTGGGCTGCCCTGCTGCCTGCTAAAGAAGCCTTGAGTTAGAGAGCAGTAAGAGCCAGACAGCGCATCACAAAAAGCAGGTAGATGCCTAAAGTGTCTGATCTGCTTTGCAAACCTGCTCTGAACAGGCTCAAAGGACTGTCTCTCTTGGGCACTTCTGAAAGATAAGGGAACAAGGGGAAGACCTCCAAGAGAGAAAATCAGGTAAAGGTATGGCACTGAAAGGCTAAGTGGATGCTGAGAAAAGGAAGAAAGTGAATGTCTCAAGGCAGTGAACAGGAAAAACCTGGATGTTATTTTGGCCTCAGAAAAGAATGGTGCCCTTAAAGTAAAAAACCCAACAGGACACGGAAACTAAAACCTCTGCTGTTAGGAGAGAATTTCACTTCAAGCAGCAGCATTTCCATCAAGAACTGGTTACAGTGATAAGGAAGAGGTAAGTCCTCTGAGTACCAGTGCGTGCAGCAGCTTTGCACTGTCAAGGTCTGATCTATACCTCCTGATGTCCCTGTTCCTCTGGCCATCTGGGAGTAGGGAAAAGGGCTGAGCCAACCTGCAGAGAACTCTCTATGCACAGCTTCCAGATATCTCAGAAATATGGACTTCTCCTGACATGCTTCATCAGGCATTAAAAACAATGAAATATTGGTAGTCTGCAAAAGCACAAGATTTGCATCTAGAACAGACAGACGGGTGGAAATCAACCCTAAAGACATACATTTACCCCAGCAGGATGGTGGTGTACATATAGAGAAAGTCACTGCAAGGGAGAGGGAATGCTTTACCCCAATATGCTGTCTCTTGAGCTCTCCTCTGCTCTGCACACCGAA
>JAVHNF010025928.1:0-10505 GCA_034783455.1 Micropsitta finschii | reverse complement strand
CTATATCTGCTGGCTCCTGCATATACTCACTGATCTCATTTGACTTTACACAGACAACCTCAGCTGATCAGTTGAACTGTAGCCTGCTGGTTTTGTCAGCCAATACTTAACATTTACACCATTTCATATAATTTAGAACTGCTTACAGATGTTCAGAGTCTTAGAATTTAAACATGGATTTAATATATCCCAAAATGAATAGGCTGATAGGAAGAAAGGGAATGCATTAACTATCTGCATTTAATTCTAATGGGCTATATTATTAGTCTTCAATTGATTAAGAGTTTTAACAAAGATTTAATAATTGTATGTATTGATAGTCCTGAGGTACAGATACTGTGTCCTGCCTTCCCATGGGAAATGCATCAAATTGTATGAATTATCTCCTTGCATTAGGCTCTGGTTTCACAGTTCTGAGACCTGTTCCCATCAGGTCCAACACAGATATTTTCTTGGCAGAAAGCACGGCAATTTTATTAATACCACAACAGTTTGTGGATTCGTAACCTGGAGGGCTTTATGTTTTAGCTTTCTGGGGTGGCAAAGAATCTCTGGCCTCCTGTGGGTGGCCAGGCATCGCGCTGTGAAAGTTGAGCTTGAAAAGTAAACGGGAGAAATATCTTTTTAATTTTTGTTTTTGAGTTTTAATAAGCTTTCTTACTACAGAAAAGATTTATAATATCAATAAGGATAAAATTGTACATATGTTTTTAAGTGTTTTTGAAAAACAAGTTGATTGAGGGAAAAGGGAATGTCCCTTAATTACTCTATAACAGCTGACATGGACCACAGTGTATAATGGAAAAAATATTTAGCTCTTTAGAGTGGCTTAACTGTACTGTGCATATGCCCGAAATGTACAATTGGGTAGCTGAAGTAGGAGTGTTCAGGGTCTTTCTGAATAGCTTGTTTCAGTTACCTGAAAGGTCTGTGTTGTTTCTGTTTATGGTAGCAGCTCTTCTATTATTTTACCTTTTGGCCTTTATCTGTAAATGGCTTGTGGTGTTGGAAAGATAACTGAAATAAGAGGGAGTTGTAGCAGTGTCTTCCAGGACACAATGTTCTCACAGAAGACACTGGATTTGAGAGCACCAAACACATATAGCACTTTGTTTCATAATCTTTCCTGGATTAACTGACACCTTAATTTTTTGTTAGCTCTTTATCATGTGAGAACAAACTGACTGCACCTAAAGGGATTCATTATGATCTCTATAGATCTAAGACCCTGAGTGTGCTATGCAGGATTAGTGCTTGTCAAAACCGCTATTCATCTATTTCTCACTTGCCCTCTAGATTTGCCTCTGTGGTGGCAACTAGGAGATAGACACTGAATGTGCACATCTCTGTTCCTGGCATCCTTGACTTTTGTATTTTGCTGCTTTGTATTTAAATAAGCTCTAGATACTTTCCAGTTGTATTCAACATACTTCTCTTCTTTATCTAGGGCAGGTGATCTATCAGTGGCAGCTGTCAATCATAAATTATTTTAACTGAATTGTTTAATTTGCAGCATGTTTTTTGTGACACCTGCTTGGTCTGTGGAAACTACTGGATAACTCCTATTTCTTTAGCAGCTCTTAGTTGAAAAGTGCAGCGTGTTTCTGAGTCAGCAAAGGGAACCCAGCACCTTTCCAAACAGCCAGAGGAGCAGGCTTGGAAAAAAGACAGGCAAACCACTGATGAGCTAATAATAGTAAACAGAAAAGAGGAAGATCAAAGTGGAGCTTGAAACAAAGGGCCAGGTGGACACCAGAAGGAAATGCTGAGCACTCAGTTGCTTTGGTGATGGGGGAAACTTCAGAGCAAACACATGTGTACAAGGAATGTATCAGATAGTAAGATTGTGATGAATTTTCTTTTCAGAAAGTAGCCAAATTGTATTGCACAAACTTTTAATTCCTGGTATACTGAAAGTCACATCAGGGTTGCTTGTCTCAGCCTTGTCTCGGGCACTCCATGCTCTTCTGAAGCTTAATGCTGTCCAATGGGTTGGAGGGCGTGGAAGAAACTACTTCCTTCTTCCTAACCTCTCTTCACATGTCTGAAAACCGCTCCTTGGAACAAGCAGTCCTAATCCTTCAGCCTTTTCTAATAAGCTGCTTTCCCCAGGCCCCTCGTCATCCTTGTTCCTATTCTCCAGGTTTTTTCTGTTGTGTCCACATCCTTCTGGGATGATGCTGCCAACAGCTGAGCCGCCTGCTTCCCACAGCTGAGCCAACTGCAGGCATTACACCATGTGTTTTACAGATGACACTTATGTTTATTTTTCCCAGAATGGTTTTCCATTTTTTCCCAGCAGCATGATATTCTTGACTCATACCTATGATTTAATATATTATAGCTCAGTAATGAAATGGTTGAGGGTTTGGGGTTGGTTTGTTGGATTTAGTTGGGGTTTTGGGTTGGGTTTTTTTTCTGCTTTTTTGGCTTAAGAAAAATAAGAAGAAAAGTGTTATAGGATCACTGACAGATTTAATTTACTTAAGTTATCAGTATTCTTGATGCTAAGGTTGAAAAGCCACATTCACAGAAGTATCTGCCAGTGTCACGAATGTCACAAAGATTCTAGTGGGTTAGCAGAAGAGTTGTACAGTTCCTTCTTTTATTGGTATGAGGCAAGAGGTTTGCGCTTGACTTCAGCTTTATGTGTCTTCATGAAATAATGTAAATTGCAATTTTTTTATTGGGTCTGAAGTCAAACTGTTATAAATGTATTTACTTTGCTTTGTTTCAGGGAAACAAAAATATTTCAGACCCCTTGCTGTATGTGTGGCAGCAGTCTGCACTTCTTTTCAGGCAAAATGTTATCTGTGTGTCTAACTTTTTTCCTCCTGTCAACAAATCCATGTTGATTGAAGGCTCAGTTTTATTATACATGCTTAAAGCTGTGTTTTACCTTGCTGGTCTGCAGAGAAGCCATCATGTCATGAGAAATATCAGAGAGGTAAGAAGTTCTGCAAAGCCATAATTCATGTGCAGGCTGACATGCTTCAGAAGCATGGACAGGAATAAAAGGTAGGGGTTTTTTTAACATTATTTGGAAACAGATGAGTACTTAACCTCTTGAGACCAAACATATATTAGTATGAAGGAGCAAACTTGTTGCCCATTGCATGACTACAAGCTAAAAATACTGTGACATCACTAATCAAAGTTTGATAAAGCAAATTAATGGCATAGAAGCCCCCAAGATGCTTGTCGTGTTGGCTGCCTTTCAGTACATCTCACTGAATATGGCCGTGCTTTTCAGTCAGACATTAGAGACCATTTCATGAATGCATATTAACAACCTGGCAAAGTTTCCTGCCACTGTATATGCACTGGCTGTGTAAATCTCAGGATATTTGTTCCTGTCTCTGTAATTTTCTTCTTAGGAAAGCATTAGTACACCGACTATATCTTCTGTGCACATCGCACACATTTGAGCAGTAAAAGAAAAAAAAAATCTTCCAATAGTTCATTTTCAGCTCTTGTTTTGTGTTTCGGATAAGTCTGTGGATGTTGCAACAGCTGTAGACACTGCAAAACAGAAGTGTCTCTTGATTTAGTCTGTGACATGATTTTGCTCTTCTTTCACTGCTTCCTGAGCTCAGCATGTCCCAGTGTTGTTTGAGAGAGATACCAAGTCAGCTGGCTGCTTTTCCAGTCAGCATTACTTGCACCGTGCCTTTCCCTTCCGACAGTGACTTCTGTGTGATAAGGATACGTTTTCGGCTCTGAACATTCATCAAAAAAGCACCATTCCTCTAGTAAGTATGTTAAACTAAGATCTCTGATGCATGTCCAATTTTTCTCCTGCCTAACGTTCTTCTCAGTTTGCTGCTTTAATGCAGAATGATTGGAAATAATCAGACTTTCAAACAATACCATGAGGCTGAGCACACAGTATGCAAACCAGAATGTTTGTAAATTACATCATTATCTGTATCATACAGACAGAGCAGCCCACAAGAGAGAGCTTTGTATCACAGATGTAGCGGTGGAAATCAAGAGTCAATCCTCTTGCTCCTCATCCTCCATTCTGGGCAGTAGGTCAGACAAACACCATGAGTGGGTCAAGGCTTCTTTGTTTAGCTTTTGGGATTTTTGTTTGAGTTTTGGTTGGTTTTTTTCATTGTTTTTCGCTGGTTTTGTATCTTATCCCTCCCTCATCTCAACAGCCTGCTGGAACCACTCAAATTCATACCAAATCTCTTCGGCTTTTTTGCCTAATCTACTTTCCACTTCAAACTGCCTGGGGGAGCAGTGCTATAGCTAGGCTGAGGTGGATCTTTGAAACTGTGATCTCTTACCAGCAGCAAGAAAAGTCTGTAGATAACTTAGCAGACATCAAATCTGGAGATCAGACGGGGACCCAATACTTTGGGCGTTGCCTTATAACTAAGGGGAAATAAACCCTCCCTGTAAAGAATACGGTTGTTTTAGTTCTTAGGACATTTAATGATGTACTGGGACATAGTAACTGCACTATAAATATAGTCGGAAAAAATATGAGCTTAGTTTGGAAGCTGTTCTCAGCTAAATTATGGGCTTTTGATCCTGACCTAAACTGATCCCACATGTTCCTGGATTCTCCTAATGTTTGAGTGCACAGTAAATCAACTGTAATTTTTTGCTTTTTATTGCAAAGAATGAACAGAAGAGATTGGGAATTATATGACTTAGGCATCTGTTTATCACATGGTTTAGGATTGTTTGATATCTTTTTAGCTTTAAGATTTCAATAAAGTTTAAAACAGGTATACGGTATCAGAACTAGTTCACTGGCATCAGTTTACAGAAAGCCAGTGTGAGGTTCACCAAAGCCTTCATTTCAAAAATACTCAGTGCCTCTACGGAGAATGCTAGTATTGATCTTACAAGTATTAATGTGTTCTGCTTACACATATTTCACATTATTGACTACAGGAAAGAAACAAAAAGTACCAAGCAGCTTCCTTGGTAGTAACATCCCATGCTTTAAAGCAACAGCTATTGTACCCCTGGATTATGCTGCTTCTGCTTTGAAAAATATGCATGTTAGGTATTTCTTCTTTTTCCCTCTTCTAAGGCCATCTCTTCACTCTTCTTTGCCCCTCCTTGTTATACCAACTTCAGTGGTGGTGTTATAAGCAAGAATCTGTTCTGCAGCATGGATCCGAGCCTTCCCGCCTCAACTGCAAGGCTCTTTGCATTTTTGTTCATAGACACATTTTTATCATCTGATCCATGCTAACCTGCCTTCCAACCTTTTTTATTCTTAAGATATTTTGTACTTTTTGTCATTGCAGCCTGTACCTGGTAAATTGTTTCTGTTCTCTGGCTTGTTTTATGCAAGGTTGGGATTGGTTTGTTTTTATATATATATATATATATATATATACACACTTTAGATTTGGTATTTATATTCTTTAGTGGTAATATTAAAGCATGTCTAAACTATATTCTTGAACTTGAGTTTCATATCTTTTCCAATCTGAAACATCACTCTTGCAGCATGATTTTTGTGAGCTGACTGCCCACACAAGTCTGTTGCCATGTGGGCTGTAGAGTCAGCTTGTCTGAAGTCTTATGCAATAATTACCAGGTAGTAAAAGTTAACTGCCCCATAAAACCACATGGAAGAACCGTGCTATTACTGGCTTTTCCTACCCGGCATCCTCTTCCTGTGTGTTAGATCTTCTGGGCAGGGGAAAGGACTAACCAAGGTCCCTTTTGGCTCTCTTCTCTGTGTTTCTATGGTAGCTGGTGACTGGGTTACGGGCTGCCAAGTCGAGGCACAGAGGACTTCTGTAACAAATTGCGATCCTTAATCTTAGGATCTGAATTAAACAGTTACTATTTCATTGGGAGGAAAAGAAAAAAAAGATAAATAAGTCACTCCAAAGTTATCCCCTAACATTTAACTGTTTACAAGGTGCCTTGAAAAATGTTTCACCTAGTGATGTTTCACAGCTAATCTACTACAGCACTAGATTAGCTGGTGTAGGGTGAAAGTGTCTAAAATGGACCCAAACAGAGGGCAGCTTTGCAACTCACCTGAACTGACTATAGCTCTAACTGGCAGAGCTAGTCTTAATTCTGTAGTAAGCATTGTATAATAGCTTTATGGAGAAATAAAAAATGTCAGGTTTCTACCAGCCTTCTAAAAGGATTTATATCACTGTTATAATTTGTAATTTATACAACTGTGGTTCTTGTATCTTAACATGTGTATCTTGTGCCTCATTTTTTACTTCTCAATGAGATAGATAACAACCCCATTTTCTCTTATTTTATTTTTTCTTTTTCCTTTTTTATTACTTAGTAACTGAGATTTCAGTCTTTCTTAGGGGTTGCAAGTATACCTGCACAGAGTTCCTGGGAGAATTGTAAAGGAATATAAAAATGATACAGAAAGCTATTAAAATGGAGGGTGGGTAACTTGAGAGGGGAGGCTGCTGAGTTGCAGTGTCAAACAACCAGAAAAGATCATAAAATGGCATTTCATCCATGCTGCTACCCCAAAGCAGAACATTTATAGTAATATTCTTGATAGGTGCTTGTCTAAACTGTCCTTAAATATCTCCAATAATGACAACCTTTCAGCTTCATTAGGCAACTGCTTACCCTTATGTTAGGAAGTTTTTTGTAATCTTGAGTCTAAGTATTCCATGTTGTCATTTATATCACATCTGGATCGCAGATATAACCTGTTTGGGATAGTGCAAAAAGAATTCAATTCCTTTCCTACTTGTTGCATTGATTTTCCAGAACTGAAGGAGAGAAGGAACAATGCGAAAGCTACTTTCAGAATGAATAGCTATTTTCAATCCTTTTTTGGTCAGATTGATCATTACAGTGCTGATAATGCTGGCAGCCACATCAGGGTATCCCCTTTGTAAGAGGTGTCACAACTAAGTGTTCATGCAGTGAAATGAAAGTTCTGAGCGTGCTGCAATGGCTGCATGTGGCCATACTGGTTTTAGTTAAAAACCGATGAAATCTAGGCAAGGGAGCTGTGAAGGGAAAACACAGAAGGATGCCTTGATTAATAGCACCCTTAAATGACAATGGCTGGTTTATAGGTTTTGTAACTATTGTAGTGTTTCTCATACATAAGAAAGGGCAAGATGCAGAGGCTCTGTTAAAGCTGTTGACTACATGAAAGAACCCAAGGGCTTCTCAGGCTCCTCGGTTGTAAAGCTAACTAAATATATCTTGGGCTGCCTTGTGTCACTCCATGGCATCTTTCAAAACTGTAATTAGCAAACACCTAACGAGCTGCAGCTGCAGCATGCGGATCAGGTGACTCAAATATTTACTTTAGGCCTCTGATTCTCTTTCTCTATGCAAGGGGGAATAATTTGGTTTTCACACGTGACTCATTTTTCTTCAGTTGACTTGCTTCAAGACCTCATTGCTTTCCAGTAGTCTGTCAGACTGAGTCCTCTCTCATGTCTTCAGCAGCAAGGTGCGTCTAAAACATCTAGTGGTGACAGTCCTTGCTTCATTAAGCCTATTTTTTTGGGGAGTGAGGGTTAAGAAGCTTGCCTGAAATATGTATTTTCACTACTATCTATGGAGTCTGATGCATAAAATGTAGTTGGCCCTTTGACAGTTATAAAGCAGCTAATGAGAGAGTGACATTGTTAACCTCCTTGCATTTTTTAGCATGATAGCAGCTGTTCTGTTGCTTCCAAGTGGATCTTGTGAGTATAGGACTGCATCTTGTTAATGGAAGGTGTAAACAAATCAAGCTAGTCTATATTTTTAGCTATAAGAGATTCAGCCATTTCACCAACAGGCAGGGTAAGAATATTTAGGAATCTGGATTCCTGATAGTTCCCTGGCACAACAGACTCTTCTGCCAGAGACGGTGATGTGTGGTGCAAGTTAAATGCGATTTAGTCTGGTGAGCTCAGCCTTGCGAGCTCAGCCCAGTGTACAACACCTGCTTTTCTGTATTGACTTTGCCTTCTCCCTCCCAGACTTTGTACTTATTTACCTGCCTGTGATGACTGAAGCACAGAGCAGACAAATAAGTTTTATCAGTGTGTTTTGACTATGGAAGATCTTTTCAAAATGACCCTCTGCAACAATCAGCATTAAATTGTCATTGTTCTAAATGGCAGAATATACAGGGCATGTGGATAGCACAGTTATTTGCTATTTAGCCTTGGAGAAATGTAGTATGATCTGTATACGGAAAGACTGAAAAATAAGCTTGTAACTACTCTTGTGGCGTAGATTGAGTGGTACCATATGACAGTGTAGCCCTCTGTCTTAGCTAAGGTAGGGTGGTTCTGCTTGATGAATGTTGATGTGATGCATCCATGGGGCAGAAGTGATGAATTAGGAGTGTGATTCTCTAGCCTGGATTGGAAGATCATAGGCTGGGCGGAGCGTGCAGCAGTAAACCCTCCCGTGCCTGGGTGCACGTTGTACTATTGCACTCTGTAGGGGTGGGAAAGTTAAGGAATGGATACAGCCATTCTTCTTCTGATGTCTTCTTGGAGAAAGAGTGTTAACACCTCACAGTGTCAAGGAAGGAGTTGTTTTCAGGACAAGAGTGTGTGTCAGGTCAAACTCCCTATTTCGTATTCTTCCCATTTTTGTCAGTCCATGGGCATTCCTTCCACAGTCTTCCCTTAGCCATTTAAAAACTCTGAGTATTAGCTTTGAGAGTAATATCATACTGACTGTGCTTAAGCTGACCTTACTCAGAAATTTCCTAGTTGTTCTCTGTCCTCAGCCACTTCCACTTGTAAAGATAAGAATCAGACATTGAACTAAATCAAAGATAAATATCTTTTGGTGTTTTTTTTTCCCCTACACAGATGGTCATTCCTGAAGACTGTTCAAAGCCATTCTTTAAGAAATAACTGCATGGCTTCAGATGTGAGAACAGTACGTCTAGACACATAAATGCAAATAGTGTATTACAATCAACTTCTATTACATGTACCTGAAATGGATTTATTCCTGGAATTAGCACTTTCCTAGATGTATGTCTCAGGGGACTTGAACTGAATGTTCAACAAGTTTTGAATAAAGAGTGAAAATGTGTGGGAGAGGTTAGCATGTGCTGTAAGAGAATCTTTTTTATAACAGTCATGGTTGTCACAGTAAACATGATTAATTTGTTCTTCATCACCAGCCACTCTTTTAATTCTTCACATGGTAGCAAAGATGAATAGGGAGCCAGCTCTATCCTTCTGAACAGCTGTGAATTTAAACAGTGACAATCTCATGGTTACAGGCAGTAACTCACTGAATCACATGTAAGTTGCAGTCAGACCAGTAGTCCTTTTCCTGACAGTGATATTTAATGTGGTGGTCTTATTTTTCCCTCAGCCCAGTCATATTCCTTTCAGTGATGAAAACTAGTTTTTCCTTTATCAAATTTGCTTTAGTGTGTGGGCACTGAGCAAGTCATATGAATTACTCAGTGTATAGGAGACAGGAATTACTTTAGCTTCTATAAGTCACTTTCACTTTTATTTTTAAACTCACCTTCATTTTTCAGAAAATCACAGAAGAATGATGCCAGTGGGCTCTGTAAGCACACGTAAAATAAATCCAGTCATAAAACGTTGCTGGTTATCATCCACATTTTCTCTTCTGTTGACACCCTGCTCTCCCTTGTGATGGGATTCTGACAGGCAGCATTGATTCTTTCTTGTCGAGCTGCTGTTTGTTATTTTTTGCAGCCATCTATCTTGTCCATATATAAATGTATCTGCAGTAATGTATGTTTACCCACTGATTAGCAAAGTAGATCTGCCTGGTTTTAGAGAGGCCTGGATACTGCTATGTTGAGTTGCATTACTGTCTCTGCTCTTCACATATCTATTGCATAACAGTTGTGAACTTTGGGTTGTACCCTACAAGTGACTGTGAAATTTGTTTGCTGATTTATAGAGATGGTCAAAATGGGCAGGCAAAATTTTAACACACAGTGGTTGTCCCTCCTTTTTAAGATATTAATGGCAATTTGAGAAATCTATGAGCTGTATGGTGAGTAATGTGGCTGTGATTAGCAATTATGAATGGCACAGTCAATTTATCCAAACTGACCAAAAAACCAAAAAAGGACTATTGCCTGTGCTTGAGAGTTGACATATGAAGATTTGGCCAGTCCACCTCAGATTATAGAAAAGCTGTATTCACTGCCTTAGGGAATAGGACGTGCTGCTGCTTAATGTGAGGATTCAAAGCAGTATCTGGAATGTGTATATATTTAAAATAGATGTGGTGATGTAAGGTGCTAAATACACATCTTGTGTGACATTTCAAATCCCATTTGGATTTGAAATTGAAATTGTCATTTGTTAACCCAAACAGAGATGTAATTTACAGACACTGAAAAGGGTATTAAAGGATGTGTGATTTGGTTGTGCTTCACAAGTAAAACCCAAGGTTACATAACACCCAAGGGACACCGCAAATGCGTCTGCTGGCAATGCTGGAGCCAAACACTTAGTCTCCAGTATACTCTTCCAGTTGTGGATCTCCTATCATTAATAGACTATAAATATCCT
>JAVHNF010025926.1:15019-26080 GCA_034783455.1 Micropsitta finschii | reverse complement strand
TACATTTTGTACTAAATGCATGCTGTTCCCTATTCTGCCACACAGCTTTTTTACTTCTTTTAAAATATCTTCAAATTTACATGTCTGAGAGAGAAAACCAACAAGAAATGGTGAAACCTTATAGCTTTTCCCCATGTTATTTTGCATATTCCAGGAGGTCATAATTTTCTTAACAAAAATCTGACCACGTGAATAAAAATGCTGTTATGTTACCATGTCTAATATCTCTCACAGATATTTTATACACTTTCTTATAAAGATGATACAGAGTTTGGCATTTAAATTGTACTAGTTGCCTCTTGTTTCATAGTATATTGCCAGCTAGCATAATTTGTTGTACATTTGAAGAATGTCATTTGTCAAAATTCTGACTTCAGAAGTGCCATCACAGTACTTGCTGGGTATTCTGAGAACAGACAAAATTCTAACAAAGTATAACATATGTTAACAAACTTGCATTAACACAAGAGAGAAAATATGGCTAGCTCTTCCTCAGGTCTGATTAATTCAGGAAGAATAATAGCATTCTTACATGGTTCTCATATTAAAGTTGCTGAGCATTCTCCCATCATACATATATCAAGCTGTAAGAAATTAAGTATCCATATGAGGACAATACATCTTTGCTTTCCATTATTAACATGCTGTGAGAATATATTTTGCATACTATCAAAATGAACCTGCTAAATTTCAAACCTGTTTATTATATGGGAGCTTCCACATTTCTCAGTTTTATTATGAAAAGATGTCAGTCTGACACTGATGTTTTACCATGGTTTTGTTGGAAAGAACCTTTTCTGTTATACTAAAAGGTATTTTTTAAAAAGTTTATTTATTCTACTCTTCCATTCCTGTGACATTTTCTTTTATTTAGAGATAAATTAATATAATAAAGGTTCACCAGAAACTGGCTTGATGCAAATCATCAGCTTTCATCCAGTTAGCTCTTAAGGGCATGTTTTGCTAAGTTTCTTATGTCCTTTCTCATAATCCAGTAATAATTAATCTAGTATTAACATAATGAAGACAGTGCTTAATATGGCATAATAATTATAAGGAAAATGTGCTTCACAGTGGACTTTGGAAGCTCCTGTGACTTGGAAACAGTTATATGATTCCACTGGAAAGATCCTTGAAAGTAGACAACAAGCTGAAAATAAGTCAACAATGTCATCCTATTACAGAAAATGTAAGCACAATAATGGAGTGTATAAATAGGTATAGAGACAGCAGACATGTAAAACATTTTTCTGCTTTCTTGCATTTACTCAACTTGGATCTTAAGTTGGAACAGAACTTTTCCTGTGCACAGCTCTTGCCCTGTCTAAATTCCATGTGCTCCTCCCAGTCCTGCAGAATCAGGCTAAAATACAGTCCATTATTAACTCCATGCTTTGCCCAACGTTTGTCTGGTCACCTCAATAGAGTGAATGGAAACTGGCAAATTACACAACTGGCAAAGCCTCTTGTTTCCTCAAAGCCCACACATCTAACACAGGACAGAAACCTCAAACTTACTTATGCATGTTATTAGGACCTGGTAAACAGTAAGTACTGCTGAATTTTCACCCTTGTTTCTGGTTGTCTCCCATCAAGGACCTTCTGCCTTAAGGTCAAGTATTGATTATTTTTTTGGGGTTCAGAGGCAGAGTTGCCAACAGTTTACTGAACACAAGAACTGCTCATGAGGAGAGGTGATTACTTCTCCTTCAAGAGTGACTTACTTCCCTGTGCTGGTTTGCCTCCTGGGAATCAGTTAACTAGGAACAACCTAAGTGCACACTACTGCTGGGGGGACAGTCATGTTTAAGGATTCATTCATTCACAACTCTAAGAAAGAAAATCTGTTTTGACTGGGCAGGGAGAATAATTTTTGGTACATGAAGAATTGAATTGGAAAGTAACTTCCATCTGGGTTACAGCATACTGGAGCTGTGTTCTGCCCCCTCCCAACCCCTCTAGATCTAAACTAAATCTAGTAACTTCATTAGTATGGAAGTTTTGCAATAGGGCAATTAAAAAAAAGGGCAGCTTCTTCCCTAGCAGATTAAGCTTTTGTTAATGGGCTTCCTAGCACCTCAAACAAACTGTCTCTTTTGGGCCGTATTACTTCATTCAGGGTCTTAAACAAAGTTATTTTTAAATGTTCAGTGCAAGACTCAAAGTAGTAGGTTTAAATCTCATTTAAATAGTTCTCTTTCCTTGGCCTGCCTGTTCAGAGAAGCTTTCAGCATGGAGAGTTTCAGTCTACTGAGAGCTCAAACCACAGGTGCACTTTGCCTTACAAGAGTAAGAAGCACTGAAGAAATCAAAGAACTGAGGGAGGTCATTCTGAAATTTAAGCCTAAGAGCAGGCAACAAAGCTACCACCAGTACCTCTGCCTTAGCTCTTTCATGAACACCACTTCTCCACCCGCCATCAGTTGGCTAAACTGCGTCTCCATTTGTTATTGCAAAGACTTAAGCTATGTTCCTCATAATACAAGCTACATTGCCATTAAATCAATAATAGAAAGAAACTTTAATACAAGTTTATTTACCAATATACAATGCAAAAACCTAGTAAAATGCTGAGTGTGCACAACATCAGTTAGGTTTTACATGACCAGCACAGGCATTTGTGTGTCTGGCACAGCTACACCAGTACACCATTCAAATGAGTGCAACATTCCCTTTAAGGAAGCAGCTGACAAGCTGAACATGCTCACCAGCTACCTTCCTTCACAGTATTTAATGTGTTACCACTTAAGAGCAACTGGGGCACATGCAAAAACATTTTGCAAGAGAGTAAACTGAAAGGCCAAAAAGTCCATTATGGTTGCAAAGAAACTTGATGCAGCCACCGCGCAAGAGAATAATGGCAGAGTGCTTAGTCTGTGTGACTGACAAGGCAGTTTATGGTCAAAGACTCGTGCAAACCTACTGATGCTGCTCTTAATGCTTGCTGGGACAGCAACAAAACAAAAAGCAGGAGGGTCTGTATCCAGAATACTCTTAACAAACCCTTCTGCACTGGCAGAGGGGAGATTAATGCTCCCTTGTTACCTGGTAAGCAAATATTACTGTAAAACATCACTGTGACTGGACTGATCAAAGTAAACATACAGCATTAAAACAGACATATTGCTGCTTCTATCAGTAGCAGAAGACCAGTATTTTGAAGAGCTTATGGAGTGTCAGTTTTTCATAGGCTTACATCAATGCTGTTAGGACAGGTGCTATCATTAGTAATATCTTCCATTAGAAAAGAGCATAAGCATATAAAACACCTTTTCATTAGCAACATGAAGGCTAGGTTACTTGTACAGTACAGGAAGCACTTTCCAGATCAACACAAGATACAGGTTGAGCTCTTTGCCATGTGTTTGCTCAGCCCCTTCACCACAGAAGAGAAGCAGTGTAGCTCTAGTTAACTGCAGGATCAACATAACTGCATCTCAGCTTAACAAACAAACAAACAAAAAACCAGCAGCTCATAACAAAGGAATGCTTTGACTAAATCAGTTCCATGTGAAAACATGGAACAGCAGCATCCTCTAGTGCAAGTCACCTTAAAAATTCAAAGCATAGCTGACAATGAGACATTGCTTCTAGGGAAGCCCTTTCCAAGGGACTAGTATTTGCTAAAGCAAACATTCACCACCTTGAATTTGCTTGCAAGTATAAAATAAATATTGATATCCATATTTCATACATTAAAAATACTTTATTTTTACATTCATTTTGATGTTCAATAAGTTATGTCTAGCACCAAAGAAACATTTTGGAGGGGCTGAGGCATTAAGAAACTACAAAGTGTAACTGCAGAGTTCACTTCAACATTTAAATGACTCATTGGTGCCTAGATACTGTCTTAAGTTATTGTTCAGATGGGCTTTAGACTATTGCTTCAGTTCCACTTGGATGTGCCACAACAGCGTAGAAATATAAAAATCACAGGTCTGAGGAAAATAATAATAGTAATAAAAAAAATAGCTTTTAAACTCCCAGCTACATGCAGAGTTGAGGCTCCAGAACATTAGCAGTAATGGGATGTTATGGCAGTTCAGGTACAAGGTACAGGAAGAACCGGATTGCATAACCAGAATGCCAGAAAGGCTGAGCATCCCTTCTGCAGGGGTAGGGCAGAAAACAACCTCATGAACTTGTGTGCTTTTTGTACAGTGTACAGGGTTGAAATGGTTCTTAGAGCTACTCAGCACACTGCAGTTAGTTCCACTGCTGCCAAGGAGAGTGTTGTCTCAAGTATTCCACAACAAGCCACTTACAGGTAAGCCAAACAAAGTGTTACATCCAAGAGGACATGGCCATTACCTTTTCTGAAGGGACAGAACATCAAACATCACAAGCTCAAAAGAAAAAGGCACTAGAGTTTTGGTTTTCTCTTCCTTAGAAATGCTGGCTTTGTAATTGTACCCCTTTTATTCTAACCTCACTGGTAACACTATTCTGGTAATGCTGGATATGATAACTAAACCCCAGTTCCCATCAGTACACCTATGCCAAGTTGCAGAATTAATACTGGTTCAAGATTTTGTGGTATCCTCACTGACTACAGCCCAAAGCATTAAAGCAAGATGACCTTTCCAGTCCTCAAACCTGTTCTGGAGCCAGTCAAATTCCACGTTTTGGCACACCTGCACTCCAGAAGACCTGCCCAACTGGCCTCTGGTCCCAGCTTCCTGCTCTGGACACAACCACTGGAGAGGCTTAGGCAAGTACCACTGTGATGTCTTCCACACGGCAACCACCGTATTTATTCATCTGGTTAAATACCAGTACAGGAATTTAAGGTTGAAACAAGCGTAACACTCCTTTTCTAGTCCTCCTTCAACATCCTCCCCCTAATTTAGTAGATCCTACTAACTCAGTGCTGTGGATCTGGTATGTCTTTCACTTGCGGTGTTATACCTGACCAGAGGGTGCCTGTTGCGAGCACCCAGTTCAGACTGTAGTGTCAAGAGTTGGGAAAAGCCACCTCTCCAGGTGCACTGTTCTCACCACAGTGGGCTGCACTCACAGTTCTCCTGCCATGTCAGTAACTTCAACAAGTTTGGCCTGGTATGGTTCAAGGTATGTGCAATCAGAACCCTGTAATGGCTTGATGACAGCTCTGCACTTCAGGAGCACATGAGCCGTGCTTTTTGACCTCATCTGTATCACTTCCCTCTTTTGGTTTTAAAGGCCAGCCTCAGTGATAACTCTCCTTTTGAGCCTCACTCCCTTTCCCTGTCCCTCCGAAAGTTCAGGAGAAGGCAGCAGCTACACCTCCCCAGCCCATACAAGCTCAGAAGTGATAGGCACTGAATGAGGAGTAGGCTCCTCCAACAAGAGGGAATGGTGATTTTGTTGCCTGAGGCTCCCAACTACTGACAAATGACTCGCTCCCCATCTTTCCAAAATCCATTTCTGGTCCAAATCAGCCACTTGACCCCACACAGCACCTCAGCTGCCCTGTACTCCTAAAACTTTACTATTCATTAGTGAACACCAAAGCTTCAGTGGGGTCTGTTTCATCCAAACCTCAATGTCAAAGCTCCGTCTGGATCAGCTGGGTACAAAGGCAGCTCTTCAAGAACCCCTTCCACAGCACAAGTACCTGAAGACATCTCACCTACTGCATTTCTTCTCTTCCACTCACTGCTATTTCTCATCCCTGCTGCACTCCTGATAGAAACTCACCCACTGTCCCAGCCTTGGCTGTAGTTACTAAGGAGAATGTTCTGAAAGCTTAGCACTGGTCATCTGGAAGCACATTTGGAAGCTTCACTTTCCTGCCAGCATTACACCAAAAAAGACAACAAAGGGGGAAGAAAGTTTCCAGCAAATGAAACTATCTCCCACCTTCAAACAAAAGCAAGGATTACACCGATACTCATTTACCCAGTAGTAAGCAGTAAGTAACTACTCTGAGACTACTGGAGTTGAGTGAGTTCATGTGGAAGAAATCTGAATAATGTACCAAAAGCAGTGAAA
This sequence comes from Micropsitta finschii, assembly GCA_034783455.1. Classification (NCBI taxonomy): domain Eukaryota; kingdom Metazoa; phylum Chordata; class Aves; order Psittaciformes; family Psittacidae; genus Micropsitta; species Micropsitta finschii. The sequence continues at coordinate 20,104 of JAVHNF010025926.1, read as the reverse complement.
TCCAATGCAGAAGTTTCACAATTAAGTATTTTCCATGATCCAAAGCAAAAGTCCATTTGAACCATGGATCACGAATACTGAGGGGGTTTATGCGTTTGCTTTTTTGTTGCTGTTAATTTTAAGTGACGTGATTTCTGTATCTTTGGGGAGGAGAGGAAAAACTAACGGAGTCCTTGAGGCTCTAATGTGCCTCTGCTGTGTACTTTCAGATCAGCTGAGTTTCAGGAAGCATCCCTGGATATCCAACCACTTTCTGTTAGAAAGTTTAAAATCCTTTTCTTCAGTACCTTGTCTAAGTAACTGGGAAGGCGACTCTTGGAAGGAATTCCTTGTCTTTTTTGGAGATGGTCTTTAATGATTATAGTTTTTACAGTCACGTAACGTGCAGGACTCAGATTTATAGAGCTGCAGAGCACCTTTTCCCTGTCCGATAAGAGTTCAAAGCCAGGCAGGTTTTCAATGGCAGCAAATTCACCCTCTTTTCCATCTTCCTTCCCTCTCTTGGAGCTCGCTATGTTTTTGTTCTCCTTCCTCTTTTCCCGTTTATGCCTGGCTGCCTCGTATTCTGCCGACTCTTCCATTTTGGTGATCCCATTCCGACGGTACCGCTGCAGCTCCCGAATCTTTGCTCGGAGTATCCTCTCCTTGTGCATGTTCTCAAAGAAGTCTTCAAACTCCTTACAAGACATGAACTGGTACAGAGGCCTCAGTTTCAGCCTCAGCTCCTTCTCCTCTTTAGTGATCTTTCGTTTGGGAGCTTTATCCTTGTCCTTTTTATCCTTCCCCAGAAAGGCTGGTACCAAGTTATAGTCTCGTGCAATGTTCTTCCGCCGCTGCCTCTCCTTGAGCTTCCTCACGTACATGTCTACATGAGCTCTTTTCAACTCTATCTCCACATCGTCATCGTCGTAGTTCACCGAGAGGCCGCTGATGAGGGTCTCCGCATCCTGATCGTACTCGATCTCGTAGTCATCCCGCAGTGGCATGTACCCCAGCTGCTGCTGCTCAGCCACTGTTATGTCCAGTGGCGGCAGCGGTGTGGTCAGGCTGGGGGACAGCGGCCCTCCACTGGGACACGTGTGATCCGTCACTCGGTTCGGGATCGTGTCAGGAATGCAGGCTTTTCCCAGGTTGCCGTGAATGTACATGCTCACATAGTGCTCCATCACCTCCTGGGGCGCTCGGGATGCTCCCACATGTGTAGCCATGTCCTCCTAAATGGAACATAAGGAGGAGTGATCAAATGATTCCCGTTACATCTCCAGCATAACATGCACTCAGGGAAGAGCCTGACTTCTTCCCTGCTCCTCAAAAGGCAACTCATAGTACTTAAGCTTTTCTAGGAATGCTGACATTACCCACGTTTCCATCAGATCTGTGTTCTTAAGTCCAGACAAGTATTTACAAGTGCACAGGAGCACAATGGCCATGAAAGCAGCACCAGAAACAGCACCACGGTAAACTGCATCAGATCCTCAGGCTACAGAACACCACCAAGATACTGGAGCTATATGATGATTCCGGAGCATCCATCACTCTCTCGGAAATCCAGCTCACCATCACTAGGAAGCCTTCTGAGTCCCAGGCCAGCACTGGGATCACTGCATCATTTGGATTTTACTCATTTATATCACATTGCCGAGGTACTTTTAGAGCAATAAAGAAATACAGTACTTATAGTAAGAAAGATAACATTTACTCTTTAGTTGGTTAAGAACTAAAACAAGGTACAAGAATCATAAACTTTAAGATTTTGAAGAAGACTTTATGTTTAATAAAACAAGCCATGATCAAGTAACAATTACTGAATCAGATTATGACGCTTTTTACTGCTATTCTTCAAAAATGAACATGTACTGACATGGAAAGCAAGCGGTAAGCTCACATCTGGGACACAGAATGGTTAATGTTGGAAAGGACCTTAAGATCATCCAGTTCCACCCCCTGCCATGGGCAGGGACACCTCACACTAAACCATGTCACCCAAGGCTCTGTCCAACCTGGCCTTAAACACCGCCAGGGATGGAGCATTCACAGCTTCCCTGAGCAACCCGTTCCACCCTTACAGTAAAGAATTTCTTCCTTATAGCCAATCTAAACTTCCCTTGTTTAAGTTTGAGCCTGTTACCGCTTGTCCTGTCACTACAGTCCCTAATGAAGAGTCCCTCCCCAGTGTCCTATATGATACATCATATATGTATCAAGTCCTTATAACCTAAAAAGGTAATAACATTTTTGCTAGGATTGAGATAATGCTTTACTTTTTTCTCAGTGGAACTAAAGAATACTTCCATCATACACTTCTCCATCAATACAGCATGCTGATAAACAATCACCAAAACTATGATGTAGTGTTGCTTTTTCACATAATCCTCACTATAATGATTTCTATACTGTAATCCTGCTCCGGGAAGGTTTAAGTGCATACAACCCGTCCACATACATGAAAGGAGGAAATCTATGGGAAGGTTTTGTATGTCTGTACTTGTTTCTTGCCTGCCTATCCAAACACACTTGTGGAAGAAGGCCATATATGAGAAGTCTCTGCCTTTATGCACTTGTTTGTAGCCTACCTATGTCTTTCAGAAGACTGAAAACATTGTTCAGAAGATCTGTTGTGTTTCACTGGACTGCTGGCCCATGGCTTGGAAGAAGAAAATCTGTTGATGAAGAGGATATGGCAAATTAATATGGTTTATTATGTACATTTGGGAAATACGTGCATGGATTATAGCAGGATTTTTATCCCTCCTTATGTACCCAGCCCATTCACAAAAGGCTGTCTAGAGGAGGTGCAGTGTAGAGTGGAGTTGGCCTTCTGGCCTTCTGTGCTCACAGGTGTAAGGATCTTTTTTACCTCTGGAAACAGAGGCAGTGATTTGCCATTAATGAATAAACTGCCTCTCTTGTTGTCAATACTTGTCTTCTTTTTCCTATACGAGCAAAGCTAAACTCCAGGTGGGAATAGCAGCTGCATGTATTTATTCTAATTCTTTTCTTAACTTGCTCTCTTCTTAATCAGGTCCAGTTGTACAGCCCAGATCCTACCAAGGCCTGATGCTAGATCTGTGGTGGCTGAGGAAGTATCACAGACCAGGGGCCACTCATCTCCAGCAGAGCTGTGGAAAATACTTGCAGCGAAACCTCCCAAAAACTATTCCTGTTTGTCCTTTTCCTGCTTGTTGTTTTCCTTTTCCTTTTTGTGGTTTTGCACTTCTATGTAGATGTGTCTGCATCTGAATAAATGGTGATGAATGACCCCAATCTGCATTCAGAAATGGCTTGTGTCTTGGAAATGTGTGAAAATTTACATTTTCGATTTATCCTTTTCCATCAAAAGTACAAAAGAAAAAAAACAACAACAACAAAAAGCCCAGAGCTTGGGCTGTGGAGATGACATTAAATGCAATAGAAATACTTTAAAGAAAAATACCCAGAACAAAGAAGGAGCTTTTCTTCAGTTAAGTGTCTTTATGGGCATCCCTCACTGCATTTCCCATTATATGCTATCTGAATAGACTGCTACAAAATTGATATCAAAGAAGTATTTGTATCATCTGAGTTTCCTTTGAATTTTCTTTCTCTCCTATTTCCAAAGAACTGGTTGCAATTTGGCAGTTTCATTTAACTGCAGTTCTTAACCTCACCAGCTAAGCTAGAGGGTGAAATGATTCTTCTCAAGTATAAAACATAAAGTCCTGGCTGTAGGGAGTTCTCTTTATGCTTCTCTTGCCATTTAGTTTTAATTTTAAGTGTCCGCACCCTCAAAGGCACTGGACGAAGGATGAATGTGCCAATGTGTCTCCTTGACCTACAGTTCCAACATCACTGCCTGAAAACTGAGGATCATCTGCTTTACAATGTTGATTGCTCCTACCAGAGCACTATTTCCCAAAAGCAAACTCTGTCACAGGTTAGCTGGTTCAAGCAGCAGCAGGTGTGTTATTGCATCGCTATAATAGCTGAACAAAAATTAAGCTTGCGCTGCTTTTATTCTCAAGAAAATAATTCTGTAGTAGTGTGTTAAATTAGGAAAAACATTTCTTGATGGATTTGTCCTATTGAATGTACAGTTTGCACTTGCCTTCTACAGAACTCCTGTGAAACTTATGAGACCTCTTCACATCATCTCTCCTCAGTATGACATAGATAATTTTTAGACTCAATTGTGCAATAAACACTAAGGTCCTAATGCGGGTGAGACAGCAGAGTACATATGCTGTTCAAGTAGCAAGTACACACACTGCTTTTTCCCTTTTTTCCCAAAAAGGAGCTACAGACCAGCTTATCCTCTTGCTAGATCATCCTTTATGTCAAACAGTCCCACTGTGGGAGGACTGTCTCTTGTTGTTGACACCATGTTCTCATATTGTGCATTCAGCATATGTGCAGTTCTACAACATCTAAATACCATGAGGTGTCTTCAGGTTTACTTCAACCAACCTCCTAAAACTCTTTTAGCAACACGGGAAGATAATGGCTAAATCTTACTCATAATTTGCAGAAGATTAAAAAAATAATAATCCAAACCTTTTGGTTTCTACATTAACTTCCAGGGCTTACTTTCCCCGCCCCTCCAATAAAAAGAAAACAGGATGTCTTTTAATCTTATTCATGTATTTATGATACAACACAGATTCATATATGTGTGGTGGTATCTATTTTGTTGCTATTTAAGTGTGACTTTCCCTTGCACCCAAGAAGCTATTTCCCCTAGAAAGGATCCTATTCCAGCAAATTTGCTGTGCCAGTGCTGTGCTTTGCAGCCATTCAAGAAAGTTGCTGAACAATGTGAGAAGAGAGAGAAAAAGCACAAGCACAAGAAAATACTTAAAGCATGTTTTAGAAGTACAATATGATAAGCACCCTATTTTTCTCGGTGAAATGGGCAGATTTTGAATAACTCAGAAAACTTCTTAGGACCTTGTTTATATCTGACTATATCTGCAAAATACAAAATTCAAGATTTCCTTTACCAAATGGCAAGATAGAAACAGGCACCATGATTCACTGCAGGGAACAGACTACAAGGCTGTGCATAATTCTGAACAACAAAATTACACACATGTTTAAATGAAGACTTAA
>JAVHNF010025925.1:0-10749 GCA_034783455.1 Micropsitta finschii | reverse complement strand
TCATTATTATTATTGGTGGTAGCAGTAGTGATTTGTGTTATACCTTAGTTACTGGTCTGTTCTTATCTCAACCCGTCTCCTCCCCATCCCTTCGGGGGGGGGGGAGGGTGGGGAAGGGGGGGGAGTAGAAACTGCGTGGCTGACTTGTCGACTGGGTTTAAACCACGACAAAGTAGAATGGAAAATAAATATCGTCTTAAAGCGTAGGAAAAGAATTTTGTGTGAGACAGACTTTTGTTACTTATGAAAGTGGATGGGAAAATTTTAAAGAATATTCAAAGTGAAATTTTGTGTTCCGCTAATGCCAAATGAGATTTGAAAAAGTTCATTTTTGCTCACAGAACATATATAACCAGTTTATAGAGTTCTTGAGTTACCTTTACATTTGTAATTTACAGGACAGATTTTTGTTCTTAGTGCTATCCTCTTACTTCTTCATGAATTTGTTACTGATGACTGAACAGTTAATACTAGAACTGTGTTTTGGAGTTCCAATTGATCAGAAAAATAATATGCTATAATTTCTGTTTCCTGACTGAATATTCTAAATCCTTAACATTGGGTTAAATTGTTTTGAAAAGTCTTTGGGGACATGAAATTTCTCAGGGAGGAGAAGTAACAGATAAAAGGGATTGAAAATTTTTTGAATATTTTATGACTTTTTGGCAACATAAACCTTGCCTTAGGGATAGTTCCTAGAAATAACAGACTGTTCTAAAACTTCATGGCTGAGAGCACACCAGTGTAAATCTTCTATTGTCACATCCACATAATGTAATTATATGCATTTGTGTGGTCTCAGCTGCAGAAAACGCAAAGGATTTTAGCATTCTACGTAGAGTATTGAAAAGTTTGGACCTCTGCTTACTGAGATATTTTCATCACTGAATACATTGCTTTACTTTGATGGCCATCCGCACCATTTGAAGAGGTGGACCTAGGAAATGAAAAAGAAGCTAAAGGGAAAATTTGCAAAGACATTTTCCATGGGACTTGATTTAAAAAAGGAAAATTGCAAGCCACCTGGATATTTCATGTTAATGCCTTTACATGGTTTACTTAATGAGTATAGTGTGTAATAGGCCATGATCACACTCAACTCATTGTTTATCCAAATTACCATTATTATTATTAATTATTATTATTATTATCAATTTATTATAGTTTCTTTTTATAAGTGTGAGGGTGGTTGAAGGTGCTTAAAACTAATATTGCGATGGACCATATCTGCAGATTTAGTGAATATAGCTCACTGTCAAGGAGCATAAGAGGTTTTATCTTGACCACTCGTGGGTGTTACCTTATACACTTTGGTGAATGAAGGAGGGATTTTCAGAAGACCAAAAGATCATGAATTGCCCAGCTGCTTGCCAGAAGAAATGCTGGGGACAATTACATGAAAAAACTTTTTACTTTCTTCAGCCACATTTACCTAAAATTAAATAACAGTCCCAGAATAAATCTGGTTTTGAGGTCTATGTCTTCTGTTCTGACAAATGCTTGAATGTGAGTTTAAATGTTCACTTCTAACGCATAACTACTGAAGGAAAATAGAATAACTCAGTTGATAGCTAAATCATAAAACCCAGGAAAGTAGCTATACATTTATTTTCATAAATCCATAATGATCAAAGACAAAGGATTTGTGCTGGTTTTACTTGAGGTCTGCTTTGTATTTGGCTGAATTCTTTCTAACTATCTTGCTTTTAAAATCTTAGTCTGTAACCTCTAGAGTGGATCTATACAAATTAAAGAGAGTTGTGTATTTGTTGTTCAAGCCACAAACCACTGTTCATTTGTGACTGAATGTGTAGGATGAAGTTCTAACCTGTTTGGGTAGCCTCTCTTAGAATGTGTTCTGTTCACATTAGAAAACTGTTGCCTATTTAGTAATACTGCCAGCTGAACCTGCAGCTTCAAAAACTTAAATATTTTGACGAAATTTTAATGGTTGTGGGCTACTTATTAACAAAGTCAAATGGAAGTCTCTTCATTGGATATAGACAGCTTCAAGAAGAAATGTTAATTTCAAAGGAGAGAGACTGGTAGATTCTGATTTTCAAAATACATTTCCAGATTTAATATTCAAAGGAGAATTAAAAAAAAACCAAAACACTAAAAAACCCTACAACTTCTATCTTTCTAAGGTACTATAACTGGGTTTTAAGTGCAGTTGCAATGAAAGATGATAAGTCTCTTCAGTGTAATACAATTTAATCCTATATTTTTTTAAAATCATTTCACAGAAATAGCAACTGAAATGCTATTAAAATCCAAGAATCAATGAAAACAACCTGCACTGGAGCATCAAGGCTGATTCTCCTCTTAGCTTGTGATGCTGTTGTTTGGCAGTTGGTGGATTTGTACAAGGACTCTGAGGAACACTGGATTTGGTTGTCTTTTCTCTCAACAATGAGGTTACAGGCAGAGAATGATATCAGTGTATTCCATAAGAATAAATGTTGTGTACATATATATATATATATATATAGATATAGGGGTAGATCTTGAGATGTTTATTATTTTTTTAATTTTCATTTTTATTTTAAGCTTCTGAAATTCTTAAATCACAACCTTTTCTGTGGAATAAAATGAAACTTAGAAATCATATACTTAGAAATTTTTACACTTGGAAACTATTTAGGCTAGTCCTGGGAAAACCAGGAACCATTTCCAATCTGCCTTAACAGTCACACATCATGCTGACAAATAATATCAACACACTGCCCCCGCATGAAAATCCTGTATGTCTGATTATTCTGGAAGCATACCATATACACACACCAGACTTCGATCCCCAGCAAGCACAAAACTCATTATTTCTAAGCAAGCAGCAGTATCCTCAGTTTTACTGGGTCAGTCTATCATAAAACACTTTGTGTTAAGGTGTAACTTCCTGAATTTGATGGCTTATGCATATATATGTCTTCGGTTACTGTAAGCATTGCTTTAACTTTAGCACCTTAACTCTTCACCCTGTGAGAATTTAAAAGATGGCTTTAAAAGCAGCTGACCTTCAAGAACTTATCTTCCCATAGTAATATCAAGAGAGCCTCGACCATATGAACTTGATTAATATTTCCACACTCTCTCCTTATACAAATACGGCAAAATAGATTCTGACATTCATTCACTGTTTCAAGATTTGGGTTAACATTCTTACGCAGCCTACACTTCTACTTTAAAAGACTCAGTAAACTTACTTAAAATATATTTAATAATAAGTCATCACCACAAGCAAAACCTTTTGCATCTATTTCCTCATTGGAACAAAATTGTACTTTTTAAACAGAAGAGATATATTTATTTGAAATAATGTGATAGGTTGTGAAATAAGTGACATGTTAAGTTGCCAATAAACAGGATTTGGGAGGCATAGCAAAAAAAATAACCATCAGATTGAAACAGTCCTTTTGGCAGTACTCATAAATCTTTAGCTTTGTATAGAATTACACTCTGATACTAAAAGCAAACATACTTAAAGTTTTATTGAATGTGTTTACACACAGACACATTTCTTGATTACTACAAAGTATGATAACATTTTTCACACACAGTGAACTTTTTTCCTAACACTATTACCCTTATTCCTCTGAACCTATTAAGAAGGGTTCCCCAACATCATCATGGACCAAAATCTCACCCTTTGACTGTACTGCTCTGAGTTTAGCACAGGATGAATCCTAAAAGTCATGATATTTTTCCAGGTACTTTAACACCATAAATCCGTATTTAATTTGAAATGCATGAAATGCTGTAGAAGATAAGATCTCTGTTCTAAAAATGAAATAAAAAACTGGGCCTTTTTTGTTGTTCTCTGACTCTGGGCCATAATTTAATTGAAACTGCATATCATATGCTAAAAATCTCATTGACAAGTCTTAGTTGAGGAATTCAGATTCCTTGTGGTACCTCAATCTGTGCTTTCTAGTTTACTGTCATATTGTTCCATGTTCTTATCTTCTCCCCCATCCCTGTGCATTGCACACTCCTTCCTCTCTTGTTTCTCATTAACAAAATGAAATCCTTTGAGCTTTTATGTTGAAGTTTGAACACTGGCATCTTACTATCTTATTGGATATCTTACTTGACAGCTCTGTGAATTTTAGCTCTCTTCTTTAACAGCATATATTTGTGGGGAAAAGGTGGCATAGAATTTAAGTGCAGGGAGATCAGGCAGGTTTGAAATGAAAACCTAGCTAAAATAACTATGATTTATTTCTATTGCATTAGAAACTGGAGTACACTTCTGTCATTAAAAAGAAAATAGAGTATCAGTGATGTAACTGGAAAGCCCATCCCTTATATCACAACCCAACCCAGACTGTCATATTCATGTTTTATTATACAAGTTTATTTCCTTTTACAGCAAAGTGATGGACAATGGTGACATGAAGGTAGATCTTGCTTGTATCTCTGAGGAATTCTGTGTTCATGTGGGGAAATGTCTGTTCTTGAATCCATGAAATAGCTTTTCTATTTTGGCAGTGAGAGTTTGGAAAGTGGAGACAATCACAAAAGTGGGGTTTACGTATTGCCATTAAAAATCTTGCAGTTTACAAAGAATTGTAACACAAAGTAGCATTACCAGTCCCTAGGAAAGAACGTAATGGTGGCATTTCAGACCTTTCTTATTTCATCATCTTTAAATAGTAGAAAATGTTAGGTACTTGAGACTACAAGATATTTAAAGCAACTACTGTGTGTTTTCAGCGTGTATGTGCATTTATATTCCTGCCATTGAGTGGGAATATAGATATGACAGAAGATAGTTAATTGACAGAAGACAACAGAGAAGCTTGTACAATACAATGTAAACTGAAGTTGTCAATCTGTCTGGAGCAGTAAAATGCTACATACCATATTAAGAAAGAGTGCTTATATATAAAGATGATGCTGTCACAGTCTTAATTTGTATGGCATTGGCTGATCATTTGAAACTGGTCTACAGTAAGTCAATTCACATGGATTTCCTGCATAATTAGATCTACAGTGACTCTCAGACACTGGACTGTCTTGTATCATTTCCATGAGTTATCTTAATACAAGTATTTCACTGTATATTTTTTTCCTCACAGCTGTTCTGAAGCAGCACCCACACCTTCTGTTCTTGAAAAATTTCACATTCTTTTCAACAGCTGAATTCTGCAAGTAGGAAAATTCATCTCTGCTCACTTCCTTTCCCTATCACAATTTTCAGGCAGAACCAGATCCCATCAGTACCAATGAAAATCCATTCATTGACTCATGGGGGTTTTATTTGTACAGCATCTTATAAAATCCCTAACTGATATCTTACTGTGATCCTCAAATAGCAGACTGGACAGGTTAGAAGAACAGGATGCACAGCAGTCAAAAGTAACCTTATGGATAAAACAGGAGGCAGATCCCACGGTTCATGAGGTATGCTTCCAGATAAAGGGTTGCCCAGTTACACCTATTTATCTATGCACAGAAATAATGCTGTAATGAAATCCATGACAAAAATCTTAAAACACTTCTCTCTTCTTTCTTACAAGGATTATCATGCCAAGAGCACTGGTGTAATGATTGGAGCAAGCAATGGCAGAATCTGTTCCTGTTAAAACAAGGCAGAATTTGAACTGAAGAGAAAAAATAGTAAAGATTTTTGTATTGGAATAAACTTTGGGAATGTAGCAACAGAGGTTTGGATATTTTTAAACATTTAGTTGTTTAAAGGTGAAAATAGGCACTAAATGTGATGGGGTTTTGTGAACACTATAGGATTACGGGGCAAGAAGCAAGGGAGTATGAGACACAATCTGGAAGCCTTGTATGAAGCTAAGCCTATTTACATTGTCAGGGGGGTGGGGCCTCGCTTCTATGTGGCAGTTTTCATTCCTGCTTAGCAATTCATTTTCTGATGATAATTATAGCATTATTTGGAGATCTAGGTTTGGGTTTGGTTTTTATTTATTGCTTTTTTTCTTTTTCCAGTAAAATCTATCATGTGGCAAAGAAAAAGCAATTTTGTTTAGGATTAATTATAACAAAAGAAGGCTTTCACAATGTTTCTGCTACAAGGGTTTCAATAACTCTATTTTAAAAATTAACAGACAAAAAAAGTTCCACCCTTTTATTTTTATACAGTGTATGATTCTCATGTTTTGCCACTGCTGTCAGTGTATTCTAGCTTGATATTTTTTTGTGTTTTATTTTTGGTTTCATGGTATTTTCAATAATTAGCTTATCATGACTCTTTATATTTCCATTTTTTCCTCATGATACTCCTTTTTGTGTGATGCTCCCTCTCCACCTGTGCAAGATTCATATTTGCCATCTGTATAAGAGAATACAAAATGACTTTTATTGACAAGATACCTACCTCTGTCCTTGTGAGAAAGCATCTGCTGCCCTTAGAACTTGATCGATTGAAAATGTTTGTTAGGGCACATGCTCCGCTTTACAGAGAGACCCTGAGTTTCTAATGATTATGATATACAGGATACAATATTGTAAAAGTGCTACATTTTGGCAAATGGTCATTGAAAATATCTAGCCTTTAGAATGAAGCTCAGCATATAATAATTCCAAGGCCATGGGTCTGGTGGAAAAAAAATTACAGTGCACATACCCCAGGTTCAGCAAATGCCTAGCAAGGGCACAGTGTTGGAGCATTAAAAGGCGGAGGTTCAATTCCTTACTTAGCTTTTCCACATGAGCCTGGACACATTGCTTAGGCAGGTCAATAGGAGGCTGTTTCCAATCAAACATTAGATGGCTACATTCTAAAGGAGTCTCTCCTTGCACTACAGGGTTTGGACAATGTAAATGCCTGAGATACTGAGATGCAAAGGTCACTGAAAGCGGAGAAAGGAAAGATGCACAGAAAGGGAAGATATAGCTATTGATTCCTCCCTATATTTGCTCAAACTTACCTTAATGACTGAGAATTCACATTTGCTTTTCTTTTTTCTTACCACCATTGGGTGAATGAATATGACCATTATGTAAAATATGCCAAGATCATTTTTTTTTTTTTAAACTAGAAATAAATTCTTAATTTCCTTCTTGTGTTAAAAAAACTTTTTAAAATGTTCTCTACTGTCTTGCTCTATGATTGAGGTGAAGGAATGAAAATGGATCCAATTACTTCAATCACACCAATGTCAAGGAGAGCAAGATTTGGCCTCCTACCTCCATTTTATAGAAAAACTGTCACAACTGTCTCCCACATAACTTTTATACAAGAAAAGATAAAAGAAAACTGGACTTCAGTTCATTTTCCTCTCTCTGGAGATGCCTTTACTGATAACAGCGGTGTTCTTCTGCACTCACAGGGAATGACGTGACTTCATATTTTGCAGTGATTTGCCTACTTGCAGTCCAGCATTCAGCTACTTGGCATTTCTGTATAATCTGAAGTTGTACTTCAGCTCCAGTTAACAAGTGAAAAGCAGAGCTGGCACAAAGTCTCTGTAATCTGTAGGTGTATTCATTGGCAAAAATCTCTCAGTTTAAAGCAGATAGTTGTGTTATTTACCATAGCAAATAAAGTAAGGAGGAATTAATAAAAACAGGGCAACGTCTCAAATGCTCCTGCACACAGCTAAAATCTTTCTTTGTGTGAACTCACTTGCATCACCTAATATTTGTGTCTCAGTTATTTGTTTTTTCAGTGACTGTTTTAGAGCAAGGGGTTTTCTGTTCTTGTCTCCACAGCTCATAACTTTTATTACTAGGATCAGCTCTCTTTCTCACCACATTTTTAAGAAACCATATTTTTATGATGTGGTAAGTAGTACTGAGCACAGTATAAGTGAAGTCTTGCCAGAGAATTCATTAAGACTTCCTTATATTTACATCCTACATTTATAGCTCTATGTTGGCTTTTAAATTTATTCCTGAAGTTGTCTAGACATTTATGGACCGAAAACCACTATTATATCAAAATCCTAGAAAATATGCTCTCTTCTGCTTCATTTCTATAGTCTCTTTGCTTGTATTTGTAAAACATGTGTGCTTTAGATTTTTTTATTTTCATTGAGAGAATTTTTTTTTTCTCCATTTACAAGCCTCTATGCAAGGAACTGAGCAAGGTCACAAGGTGTTTTCCTTTCCTTATTCTTTTTCTCTTGGATATTACATAGGAAACTCCAGTAAGGAATTACCATCTGACCTGATATATGTTATGTCCTACGCTGAGTACCCAATAAAATGAGCCAACTACATCATCAAAAACTGGATGGTTTTGTGGTTAAGACAGTGGACTAAAACTCAAGCCTGTTATGTTTAACTTTATACCTCTGTTGCAGGCTTCCTGTGGGCTTGTCTATTTTGCAGAAAATGTTGTGTCTTGAAGAAATCCTTGGGTTAATGCCAAACCATGGTTGAGTGTCTACAATGAATAGTGCAGTGCTGGAGAGATATATTAGCTTGAGACTCAAAAGCAATACAGTTGTATTGGCCTGCAGATAATGAGCTTCCCAGCAAAGTGTATTAACTGTAGCACAGCACTGACAGAAATATCAGTTCTCAGTTTGAAGCTAGTCTGGCTGTGGGTCCACCCAACTCTAGCAGTTTTGAGTATTGCTGGCATTGCAAGACAGATAAGATTTCAGTGACTTTCAGCAGGCAATTTAATCTCTCTGAGTATAGCAATGCTTATTATATGGATTTTTTTTTTTCAGAGGTTAAATAATTATTTAATTATAACATGCTGAGTAACTCTGCTCAGACTATGCTCTAGCTAAAAAAAGGCACCACAGGATATCTTTCCAGAAAAAGATGAACATAACCAACATGCTTTTTTTGCAATTTATACTAAGTTCCAGGCAAACACTTTTAGGCATTTAAAAGCTTCAGAAAACTTGCACAAAAGCTCACATAAACAACTTTTTGAATGAGAACAATAAGGACTTAAAAAATCATATTGCACAAGTTTATAACAATATAATAATAATAATAGCAATAGTAATAACAGTAATTTATAAAACCTAACAATCTCTCTCTTATCAGTATGGGGCCTATGCAGTGTACCTAGTTCACCTTACAGAAGGAATCCCTGTTCTTAGCTAACATTTTAAAATTTTTTACCCAATAATTTCACATTTGTGCATTGTGGTGTAGGTTCAGATGCACCTCAAAGAATTTTTCAAGCCTGCTTAGTAACCAGGATTAGTTAAGGTCTCAGTGGAGTACAGTGAGCTCTGATAAATGCTTCTCCTTTTACCCCAGGATAGCCTGCTTGGAATGAAATATAACAGGCTTACAGAACTGAACCCGAAGAGAGCACTTTGCCACTTTATAATGGTATTACTTTGTCATCATCCAACAAAGCCAACTGCTTCAATACAAACCAACACCACCACACCTCCACCACACCTCCACACATACACCTCCACACATACACTCCTCACACACCCCAATTTGCCCAGGAGGGCTAAACTGTGAGAACTTTACTGGAATCAGTGCAAGCCACTGGATACACACACCCTGTGTATCATTTAAGGCTTGTCACTCCATCACTGTAATACCTCATGAGAAATATTCTGGGGCTTTGGTCCAGTACTATCTCATAAGAAAACATGACAAATCCTAAGTCACTCACACCATTTCTTTCTGTACATGAGTATTTAGGCATTGCCTTTTCCCTTGCAAGTGTCCCTTGCAAAAACAGTCTGAGTCAAACCATTGTAACTAATAAGATCTGAGACCAGCCTTGCTTTTACTGTTTCCTTTAAATGTGAACATTATTCTCTGGGTTTTAGCAGGCTAGTTTTTGTTCATGGAATGAAAGCATATCTCATTTTGTTTTCTAAAATATCCTGAAATAAACATTGAAATATATAAAAGAACACTGTGGGGTTAAAGGAAAACCTACTCTTGCCGACTATGGTTAGAGTTTAAAAAAGGCAAAATTAATTTTAATGCATTATAATGGTTATTCAGAGATTTATAGTGTGGTGTGATGGACAACTACACACAAACCATGCCATTATCATCCTAGCTAAGCAAGGATTTTGGACTTTCCACAGTAGAACAGCAATGGTAATTGATTGCAGGTGTTTCAGGCAATGAGCAGCACTGGGATACTTCACTCCTTCAGTTTGCCTGAGACAACACTGCACTAGCAGGAGGATGTATGGGATTGATCTGTTTGGCAGGTACTGAATACATGAAGTATATTGTAAAGTAACTAACTCATAAGTTGCTCAAAAATCTTTCTTTCACTAATAATTCTTCAACAACTTTATAAAGTTAGTTACTTTCTTTTACTTTTTCAATAAGTATCTCCTGTATTTAGAAAGATCAGATATCAGAAAGAGAATGAGAGAAAGGAAAAGGTGGTATATGGCCATGTTTGGCACAGGTAGAGTTAGAATAAATTATAATAGAAAATCAACTTTCACAAGGTGAAAACCATGTAAGACCATCTTGATTCTTTCATTATATACTTGTCCCTCCATGGTACAAGATCTAATGCCATGGTTTGTTAAAGAAACATAACTAATTTTGCTTAGGGACTAATGTTTCAAAATCTAGAGTATAATGAAATATCTTGCTCAGTGCAATGAAGTAACTTGTTTAAGCTCAGTGAGGTTTATTTTACCTTAATAATCCAAGAAGTGTTGCTCTTTGAAATTAAAACTGAAAAGCTTGCCCTAGAAAATGACAAAAACCAGTTAAGCACTTAATTTCTAGATAACAGTAGATGAAGAACAAGGTTTGTTGCTGATTCTTATTTGTGCTGGTTGACAGCTGGACTCTGTCGAAACAAATTGCTTA
>JAVHNF010025919.1:20220-35821 GCA_034783455.1 Micropsitta finschii | reverse complement strand
TACATAATAAAGACCCCTGGTTTTGTTACTTGCCTTTCCTCCCTGGTCTGAAACATCACTATCTGCTGGACTCTGGTACAGGCTCCTCAGTACAGCTTGCTTATCTGCAGATGAGGGCTGACAGGAGCAGTGGTTGCTTTGAATTGAGAGAAAGGCTGTGTAAGGCAGGTCTGTGACTGCTGTAGGAGTAGTTGCTTTAAGTACACACCTCTCTTAATTTGAGAGCTGCAGCCAAGATCTCATTTCCCCATGGCTTGCTGCTGCTTCTGCTTGAAGACACAAAGTGTCTTTCTCAGGTTTATATTCCCTAGAGTACAGGGATAAATTCAATCCATGTCCAAAATACCCTGGGAGACTCATAAGCACTACAGCCTGCAGGCAACCAAGTACTTGGAAATAACAGAGCATTTGGGAGTAGCAGTGGTTGGAAACATTGGTGGGCTGCGAGTCCCTTCCAAACTAAAAGCCTTCTCCCAGATGGAAGTAGATCTGGCACTTGGGGTGTCATAAGAAAAGGTTTTGTTCCACAGGAAGAATTAAGAGGATCCATGATAAATCTTTTGCATTGGTGGGGTCTTCCATAGGGTTATGTTGAGGTGCTGCGTGTATGTGTTGAAATGTCATACAGGAATTTATTTCTCACTGTAGATCATGCTTAATAATAATAGGATTGCTGAATAATAAATAAGAATAGCTTGCATAATAATAAAGGGATAGGTACTTGCACCTTTAAGGACTGTTCTTGTGGAAACCAGTTGGATGTTGAAGTGTAAAGAGAAAATGAACAGTGATGGCAGAAGGAGCTGTGAAGTGGTAGCCTCATTACAGGCTTTCATGTTCTCATTCTCTTGGAAGCTACTTCAGTTTGGCTTCATGGCCCAAATTATAAAACACACTAGAAGCAGTGACTTAGTTCTGTACCATGCCAGAAAATAAACCCTTATTGCATTGTGTGGTTTCCATTTCCAAAGTGTTTTCAGATGGAGTCTTTACGTGCTGCCACTTTTTATTTTTGCTCTTTCTTGTCATTTGAAAGCAAAGGTAAATTTTCTTCAAGGTACAGTTGAATAAATTTGGCAATCCTAGTATTAAAAAAAGAAAAGAAAAAAGCAAGCACACAACAAAGCATTCCTTGAGCAGCAAATCATTTTGGTTCAGATGTTTCTCTCAAAGATCTCCTCCAGACATCCTTACCTATCTCTCTCCAGTCTTACACTCTAGTATTTGAAAGGGATTTTTACTACTGGAAAGAAAGAGGAAAGCAGACAAGCCATTGTAATCTTGCCTCCTGTTTAACTTCTCTAGTGGGGACTATGCAGTATCCCAGCATAGTTAAGCTATTGTCTTCACTCTGTTTTCCTGCCCTTGGGGTGTCTATTTTGTGGGGTGACATTTTGATGAGATGTCAAGTCGTTATCGTAGGTCTTGGTGACAGTCTCCTGCCCATACCTGATGTCTGGGAAATCCCATGGAGTTGATAAAAGCTCACTATAAATGCTGTTGTTACTGTTCCCCATGGCACTTTTCTTCTCCCTGTGTCTGAGATCCCTTAGTCACTGCTTTCTCTTGGATTACAGTAGTGCTTAGGCTTCTGCGTGAAGCTTGAGCCTGACTTAAACTGCTAGTTAGTGACAACTAACTGGATGTGCAGACATGCGGGTGTGACTATTTTGGTAGTTGGAAAATTGCTGGACACTGAGTTCTGAAGCTATTTCTCATGTATCTGTCCATGTTGTAATTTTGGTCTGCCTTAATTTTTCCGTTTATTCCATTATGTGTGCATCCCAGGTTCTTAAGAGCACATGTGTTAAAGTTTGGATCCAGTCTTTATTCCACATGTGCTCAAATCCCTGAATTAGCAGGAGTTTTGCCTTGAAGAGGATACTGAGGTTGATTATATGCCATTAACATCTGCTCTCGCAATCTGTTAGCTGTGTGGTTAGCCCAAGTGTGACAGGCAGCATCCCTGTGGCTGCCTGCAGCAGCAATGAGGTTCAGCCCCTGTGCAAAGGTAGCTGCTTTGTGCCATGGGTTGTCAGCCTGGATGAATTTTGAGTAAGTAAACTTTCCCTTGTTGTTCTGTGAGTTATCACAGTGGATATCTGATACTTGTACCCTGCAGGCCTTGCCAAGACGCATTAGAGGGAGTTCAGCTCATTAATTTGTTGTGATAGTAGAGGCTGTGAGAACCAATAAAATCTGCAAAATAGGCAGCTCTGGGATGCTCTCCAAGGATGGCCAAGAACATGGCTGAGATTCACAGAAGAAAGTTGTGTGCTGATAATGAAAACCAGTTTCCAATGATTGTTGCTACCTGTAGTAATCAGATACTGGCACTGTGGGTTCAGGCTTTGAGCCACATCTCTTATCAGATGGACTAAGTGCATGACATCTGGTTGCAGCCCTGGCCCCAGCACTGGCTTTCTGTATTTTCTTGGTTAGTTTACATAAACCTTCCCTGCTCTGACTTAATTTGTTAAAGAAAGATTACACCATCATTTGTCAACCTGCTGCATGGTGCTTTGAGTGCCACTAGTGACTCACTGACTTCTTTATTTAATGTTTAAAGGGACATCTTCCCATCACAAGTTCTGTAAAGCTCAAAGATTTTCAAGGATTGGGATTCTGTCTGTGTATAACTGAAATAATTAGAAGCATCCCAGAAAACCTCACCCACTAGAGCTAATTATTTTCTCTTGGAAAAAAAATCTCAGGTAATCGTTGGCCAATTAAGTGGATCATCTGGAATTTCCCGAGCAGATAGCTTTTAGGATGTACCATTTATCACAATCTATTTGTGAGGACAGACTAAGCTGCCCGTTATTGATTTCTTAGTGCTAGGTTCATGGAAATGGCAAGATCAGAATAAAGCTTCTCTTTTAGCAACGGTGATGCTCACTGTTGAAAATGTGAATTGGTTTTGAGGAAATGGCTCTTAGCTGCACCTAACAAGTTTAGCTCTCAGCATCGTTACTGAATTTGACATCCTTTCACAGAAGCCCTGCAGCTCTTTAAAGGCTTTTGGTGTCTTGGTGTAGGTGATGCTTTTTGCCCTTCTTATCCTCCTTAGCAGAATCCTAGAAGACTGTCAATGCTTTAGAGGCCCTTCAGGTAACTGTTTCAGACAAATAACTCCTGATCTTGGCCTCTGTGTGCAGGGTTGCTCTACAGTTCTTATTACTGCCCTGCTTCTTAACTTCAGATCAACAATTTATGTCCTATAGTTTTGACAAAGGGGGTGGGTTGAGGTGGAGAACATGTTTCTTCATACTCTTTTAATCCCATGTATTTATTTCTGTTAGCTCTTTGATTTAAACAGCAGAAGATGGAGTGGTCAAAGGTCAGGATGGATGGGGTGGAGTTTTCCCACAACTGCTGATGGCTTACTGATCCCACTGTTTACACATCCAGTCCCTCTGACGAGGATGATGTGTTCAACAGGAGAGCTTCTCCTATTTTGGGATCATGCTTAGACTGGGGTTCTGAATCCCTCCTTTAGAAACGTTTAGAAAATGTTAGGATGCAGTCAGACCAGCACTTTGTCTTCTTGGTGTTAACTAATTTCAGAGCAGCTCTGTGTACACTGAAAGTTGGGCACGTGTCAGAGTGGTCTTATCATTAAGGTCTCGAGGTATTTTTGCATAATGGATATTATTCAGGCTCAGGAGCAGGAGATGGGATCAGCCAGTTACATCACCTTATAGAGGATGTCCAAAGAACTGAGGGAAACCATAGGCTGAGGCACTTTGAAAGAAGGGTCTTGCCTTGGAAAGCACAGGGTTTCCCATATAAGTAGGGATTCTCTTTTTGTACATGTACACTGCATGCAAACTGGTTGTGTCTGTTTTCAACGGCAGTGTTTGGTATAGAGCTGGGGGATCACTGGTAGAGAAGGCCTTAGGGTGGTAAATCTCCAAGTTAGTTGCTTGTTTTCACACTGTTGTAGGGCTTTTTTTTAGCAAATATCTTCCTTCTTTCATTGCCACAATAAATTCAGTGTCATCAGCACAAGTGACTGAGGACAAAGGGCAGTCCTGGGCCAGTTACAGTGTGGTAAGATCAATTTTGATGGACCTAGTGTCTTGGAGAAAGGTAGACTTTTCACCTCCAAGATTCATAGATACATCTAATTGTGGTTGCTTTGGCTAATGAAAGGGGAAACAAGTGCTGTTGTGTGGATAAATACCGTAGAGAAGGTTTTTAATTTGTGTGCGTGTTTCTGGCACGTAGCACAAGAGCAAGTTTGCTATTTATTCACTTAAGATGTTGGCAGCTTTTAGTTTGCTAGGTGACTGTACTTTTTCCTGTTCTTGGTATCCATGTAAAGATAAAAGGGAGCAGGAATTTAGCCACTGGAGACACTGCAGCACAGAGGTATTTTTAGCTGGATGTCTTTTCTTCGGAGAGCAATGTGTCACTATTGGATTAAGGTAGAGACTTAAAGGAAGACAATAGCTAAACTAAAATTAGCATCCGAAGTCTGTAGGCTCAGTTGAGCTAAGCTCAGCAGAAGATCAGTGAGGAGGCAAAGTGTATTTAAATAGTCCTCTCCAGGCTCTGATGTGAGTGGGCCCCAGTGGAGGGAGGACACTTCTTCAGGAAAACACTCCTCTGCTCCCAGGGTGATAGCTTGGACCTGGAGGTGTGTGGCATGGCTAAACCATGGTGTCAGGATCTATAGATGCTTGTTCAAGCAAGGTAGAACATGGTAGAACAAAGACGAGTGCCTGGCTTGTCAGGCTGGTAAGACAGCATTTGAGCTTACGGAAACACATGTGAGTTTTCGCAGCACTAGAATAAACAGCTTCTTGATACTTATGAATGAAAACTGTCATGTTGAATCTAAATTAGCAGCTCTCACTTTGAAAGACTGAGATGTTTCTATTGCATAGAGACCAAGAGGGGAATAACTGATGCAGTTATAAGCTCAGTTAGCAATTGCAGTTTTGCAGGGTTTGTGTGTGTTATACAGTAGACTGGGGAGATTGTTAGTTAACTAATCCTATTAATGTCAGTAATACTCAAATCTTGTTAGTTTTAGGTAATTAGTTCATGGATTAGGCTTCCATTGAATTGATTAAAAGATGTAGGGATGTCCTATTCAGAGGTGAAAAACTGCTGTTGTAGAATTCCAGTGTTCCTTACATACCACTAAGTATGAAACCAGAAGTATCCATCGAAAATATAAGCAGGAAAAGAGGACACAGAGGATAACCTAATTCCCTCCAAATCCCTCAGAGGGTAAGACTGTTAAAAGGCAACTTCATTGATTCTCCGTGAGGCGAATTAGAGGTTTTCCCACCTTAATACCCCCAAAGTGACTTATTAGTTCTGTGGCTTATTTTCATCAAAAAGCACTGGTATCTTGGATCTAAAAATAAATGGCTTTTATTTTTCTTCAGGAAAAAAAATAGTCACAAAACAATTCCCACTTCTCTAGCAAAGACAAAATGGGGTAGACATGTAGCTAAATCAGTTATGCTGCTCTGATGAGCTTTCCAGGTCTGGCCCTGAGGAACCACTCACTGTGAAGCAATGAATCACTGCAGATTCAAAGGCCATTAATACATCTTCCCATATGAGAAGAATAATCTTAATAAATCATCAATCTTAAATCTAAATATTGCTGCTATAAACTTAAAGAAATAAGAAAAAGCTTTCCTAGAACCTGTAGGGTTACTGGCTGCATTTGTTTGTATTCATTAGCATCTGTTGCTTGAAGATTTTCATGGCCATAGCTTGTATTAAAACACAGGATCTTAATGCAGGAACAGAATATTTTAGCAGAAAATGAGTTTAAAAATTAGCTGACCCGAGGCACTTGCTTCATTGACTTTCTTCTTGGTTTTTTAAGACCAGTTCTTATGTACTTATGTACTAGAATAAATGGCTAGAGTAATTATTCTTGTCAGTGGAAGTCTCTGTATGAGTTTAATGGGAAGTCTTTAGCATAAAAAGCTTAGAAGTTTATTTCTTTTCCAGCAGATCCCATGCCTTTAAACCGAGTTGTTGAGTAGCTGGGGTTTTGGAAACACATGGTATGTTATTGGATGGAGTGAATGCCAATAGCAATTTCATAGCAACATTTATACTAATTTGCTGAAAGTATATATACAGACATGCAAACAATGAGGGGAGATGTTCCTACAAGCACCAAGACTCATGTTCTGTGTCTGGGAGAACTGCACAGGGTCCTGCTCAAATACAGACAGCACAGAGCAGGGGTTGCACTTAGGATTTGCAGGAGAATATGACTTGAGGAAGGATGGATAACACAGCACATGAATGGGTGCTGCAGGAATCAGCTCCTGGGGCAGTGGAGGGCAGTCCAAGCTGCAAAGGGTTTGGGAGTCAAGAGGTTTGGTGTCTCAAAAGAGGTCTCCAGGGGCTGCAGGGAAGCTGATCCCTGGTGCGCATCTCATGGCTGGGCCTGGCAGCAGCAGGGTAGGGGGATGTGTGCCTAAACCAAACATTTCCTCTCCTTGGGACTCCTCTTCTACTCGAAAGCCAGGCAGCAAAAGTCCCTCCAACAGCAGAAGGCAAAGAAGTGGGAAAGGATTGCTGCTGGCTAGGGAAATAGGAGGGAAGGCAATTTCAACAAGTGTTCCACTATTAATTACAGCCTTGAATGGTGTTTTAAAAATATTTTTGATAGCTGATGGATAATTTATATACCAAGGGAGCAGATGAAAGTCGTGCAAAGCAAGAAGAGTGATGTGCAATTTATAATTATTGTGAAATGGTTCGAATTGATAATATGGGGGAAAAGATTTAAATTTAGTTGCTGTGCTAAAATTACAGGAAGCTTTGCAGGCAGCTGGGTTTACATCCAGCAGCAAGTAGGTAGTTGGTACTGAAAAGACAGTCACATGTCTGGCTAAGTATTTTTTGAAGAGAAGTTGGAATATGTACCCTAAAGAAAAAGGCTTTGGGTTTCTTGCCTGGTTGTCCATTTTCCTACAGCGCTTAGTGGTTCTGGTACACAGAAATTACCAGAATAGCTACTTTTCAAAGCAAATGGGGGTGCAAGGGAGTGTAAAGTAGGTTAGGGCTGAGCAGAAGGGATCGTTGGAGCTCCCACAAGAGCAGCTATGAGAGCCATGCAGTTGTACATGCAGCAGAGATGAGCTTCTCAGCCTAATGAGAACATCCTTTGCCAAAGGACACTGGAACACACAAATAAGAAAGCCCAAACTCTCCTGGGTGTGTATCTCTGAGGTCTGACTCATTACTGTTACTTGGGTTTGTTTTAGTTATGCTTGAGGTGTCCAAGGTTGCAAAAAGAGGCAGAATTGAGGCAGGACGTTCATCTGCTGAGCACCAAGCCGTCACGTGTGCCCCATGGGCATGCTGACCCATCCCCAGGCTCTCCTCCCAGCACTGCTTAGGAGACTTCTTTCCCTTCTCCTCCCACATAGGCTTACTCCCTTCTCCTGCCTTTTTATAGAATCATAGAATAGTTAGGGTTGGAAAGGACCTCAAGGTCATCCAGTTCCAGCCCCCCTGCCATGGGCAGGGACAGTTCTCCCTTTATTCTCTATCTCTTAAATCCTGGTGAGATCCTCTCCACTTGTGATTTAGGCAGACCTTAACCAGGTGCTGGAGCTTCCCATGAAACCCCTCTTCCACATATATCTGCTTTGAAAATGTACGTTACACAACTGGATAGCACCTCCTCACAGCTGGAGCGAGTTGCTGAAGTCTGGAAGGCAGTTTTAATAGCTGCAAACATCACTCATGAAAACTTGGTATCTCTAATGCTGCAATCCATCAAGTCGCTGTATATCTCAGTGCATTTTATAGCTCTGTAGGGAACTGAATTGTGGGAAAGGATAATATGTTTTGTTTTGAGGTTCAGAAGAACATGGATTATCTTTACATAAACATATCTGTTCTGTTATTTGTGTGCTTGTGGGATGGCCAAAGAAAACTTACTCATTATTTTATTTTTTTTTTTTATGTAATTATTCCACAGGATCCTTCAAACCAAAAATGTGGAAGAAAGAAAACCGTGTCCTTCAGCAGCATGCCATCAGAGAAGAAAATAAGCAGCGCTAGTGACTGTATCAGCTTTATGCAGGCTGGGTGTGAATTGAAGAAAGTTCGTCCAAATTCCCGGATTTATAACCGGTTTTTTACTCTGGATCCTGACCTGCAGGCTCTTCGTTGGGAGCCTTCCAAGAAAGACCTTGAGAAAGCCAAGCTTGATATTTCTGCTATAAAAGAAATCAGACTAGGGAAGAACACAGAAACGTTCAGAAATAATGGGCTTGCAGACCAGATTTCTGAGGACTGTGCGCTGTCAATAATTCATGGTGAGAACTACGAGTCCCTTGACTTGGTTGCCAATTCAGCTGATGTGGCCAATATTTGGGTATCAGGATTAAGGTACTTGGTTTCTCGTAGCAAACAACCCCTGGATTTGATGGAAAGCAGCCATAACACCCCACGGTTTGCCTGGCTAAAAACTGTATTCGAAGCAGCAGATGTGGATGGTAACGGCATAATGTTAGAAGATACATCTGTGGAGCTAATAAAGAAACTCAACCCCACCTTAAAGGAATCAAAGATAGATTAAAATTTAAGGAAATCCAGAAGAGCAAAGAGAAGCTGACAACGCGAATAACAAAAGAAGAATTTTGTGAAGCATTCAGTGAACTTTGCACAAGACCTGAGGTTTATTTCTTACTTGTGCAGATATCTAAAAATAAAGAGTATCTAGATGCCAATGACCTCATGCTGTTTTTAGAGGCTGAGCAAGGAGTGACCCACATAACAGAAGAAATGTGTCTGGATATCATACGCAGGTACGAGCTTTCTCAAGAAGGGCGCTTGAAAGGGTTTCTTGCAATTGATGGATTTACTCAATACTTGCTGTCCCCAGAATGTGATATTTTTGACCCAGAGCACAAAAAAATTGTCCAAGACATGACACAGCCTTTATCACATTACTACATCAACGCATCCCACAATACATATCTAATAGAAGACCAGCTGAGAGGGCCAGCTGATATCAATGGGTATGTCAGAGCTTTAAAGATGAGTTGTCGGAGTATTGAACTAGACGTCTGTGATGGCCCAGATAATGAACCCATTATTTGTAACCGTAACAACATGACATCCCCACTTGCCTTTCGAAATGTTATTGAGGTAATAAATAAATTGGCCTTCTTTGCTTCAGAATACCCCCTTATCCTCTGCTTGGGGAACCACTGCTCAGTCCAACAGCAGAAGGTAGTGGTACAACACATGAGAAGGATCTTTGGAAACAAGCTATACACAGAGACACCCTTATCCTCAGAAGCTTACCTCCCATCACCCGAGAAACTGAAAATGAAGATCATTGTGAAAGGGAAGAAGCTGCCCTGTGACCAGGATATATTAGAAGGAGAAGTCACAGATGAAGATGAAGAGGCTGAAATATCCCGGAGACTGTCAGAGAATTTCTCAAGGGAACCAAAGCTGATCTGGCTCTGCAGGGAATTGTCTGACTTGGTGTCTCTGTGCAAATCTGTCCAGTACAAGGACTTTGAGACATCCATGAAAGCTCAAAATTATTGGGAAATGTGCTCCTTCAGCGAGGCAGAAGCCAGTCGAATTGCAAATGAATACCCTGAAGACTTTGTCAACTACAACAAAAAGTTCCTGTCCAGGGTATACCCAAGTGCTATGAGGATAGACTCCAGTAACTTAAATCCTCAAGATTTTTGGAATTGTGGTTGCCAGATAGTGGCCATGAACTATCAGACCCCGGGGCCCATGATGGACCTGCACACTGGCTGGTTTCTACAGAACGGGGGATGCGGGTATGTTCTCAGGCCTTCAGTGATGCGTGATGAAGTGTCTTACTTCAGCGCTAATACCAAGGGCATTGTCCCGGGAGTCTCTCCCCAAGTCCTCCATGTCAAAATAATAAGTGGTCAGAACTTTCCAAAGCCCAAGGGTGCATGTGCGAAGGGGGATGTCATAGACCCCTATGTCTGCATAGAAATACACGGGATTCCTGCAGACTGCACTGAACAAAGAACTAAAACTGTGCAGCAAAACAGTGATAACCCCATTTTTGATGAAAGCTTTGAGTTCCAGATCAATCTACCAGAGCTGGCCATGATCCGTTTTGTTGTTTTGGATGATGACTACATTGGGGATGAGTTCATAGGGCAATACACCATCCCACTGGAGTGCTTACAGCCTGGATATAGGCACATACCTCTGAGATCTTTTGTTGGTGATATCATGGAGCACGTTACCCTCTTTGTTCACATTGCAATAACCAACCGAAGTGGAGGTGGAAAGGCCCAAAAGCGCAGCCTCTCGGTGAGGATAGGAAAGAAAGCAAGGGAGTACACCATGCTGAGGAACACCGGGCTCAAGACTATCGATGACATCTTTAAGCTGGCAGTGCATCCACTACGAGAAGCTACTGACATGAGAGAAAATATGCAGGTATAACACTTGTGTGTGCTGGTATGTCCTGAATGTGGAAGGGAAGGTCCTGATGGGAGCTGGCGGTAGGGCAAACTGGTGTTGTAGCTGGTGGAAGCTAGTGAAGTTTCAGGCTGCATGGCTGTTATTAACCTTTAACTGCATATAAGAAAGCTGATAATTACAGGTGCTAACTAGAAAGTAAATGTGGGATTAGGCAGAAATGTTTCAAATATCACTGTGCCCTGTCCAAATGCATGCTTTGCTGGCTGTCTTTGAGAAGGCAGAACTGAGGGTACAGTTGTGTCCCCAGGGCTCGCGTCTCAAAAGCTTCATTTCCTTGCTGGTCCTGAACAAGTCCTCAAGCTTTTGTTTTGCTAACTGAGCAAGGGTTATGCTCTTCACTTTGTTTGGGTGAGCATACCACACAGTGCACGTGTCACTGAAGTCTTGTCTACACCAGGAAAACGCACTGTGCAAAGAGCAGCACATTTCCCTGAGCGCGTGTTGCCACCATTTGCCCAAGGGTACGTTCAGTGTCGGCACTGAATGCCACTTGGATTGCAGCTTCCTCCCTGCTAAAGAGCAGTGTTGTCTCTGCTGGCTGAGTGCCTTTTGGCTCAGGGATCTCCTTGCAGCGTGGCCTCCTGCCCATGCTGCTCTGAAAGCAGCCGGAGCCCACTGCGGCTGGTGGTGCTGGTGCCCAGGTACCCAGCACCATCACAGCTGCCCATGTTGGACCTTCCTGGTTGGCAGGAGGTGAGGTGGCATCAAGGACAAACAAGAACCAGGCTGTCTGGTGCTCTCCTCTGCGGGTTGATTAAGAGGCAGCTCAATTCAGAGGTCCAAGTGCTGCCTAGAAACAAAACTGAGTAGCATTAAACAATGAGTTTTCTTTAACAGCTGAAATCAGCCATAGCTATCTCCTTGGTAAAGAGACAGAAACAATTCATTTTTCTCTCTTGAAAACAGGAGAAAAACACATAGTGCTTCATTGACCCCACTCTGCTGGACAGAGTCTAAAGCAAATGAAATGTTGGCAGCTGGAAGTTTACAGAATGACATAAGTTTTAAATCACTCCCAAAGGAATAGTCTAAGCATATTTTTAAGAATGGGAAACTCTTCCCAGCCTCTCCTTTCCTGCAGGCTGTGAAAAGTAGCTAGTTTAAACTGCTGACTCCACCTTCTGTCTAGGTCAGGCACTATATGTGAACTATGTGAAAGAAAATGCACAGTATCTGGCTCAGAAACAGCATTAAGGGGCCTTCCAAGCAAAATCTCAGTGCAAGATCTTGTTTTGGAGAATGCTTTGTAAACACACTGCCATTAGCTTTAACTGCATGTTAATGTATTTGATTAATGAGAAAAAGCCTCTTTTAATTAACTGGGCATTTTCTGATGACTTTTTTTTCAGCAAGATTGGGGGGGAACATTCGCAAGGTATGTGTTGTTAAAGTACTCTCTAAATTAGGTTTTGTGCATCTTGGTCACTATTGTGCAACTCAGGAAGCTAAATGACGGGGGCATGTCAGCTGTACATCCCCTGACTTGATAAATAGATAAACCCTGACATGTTAGTTTGGGTTGACCTGTATAGCCAGTATTGATTTTCTTACATGTGGCCTGTGAAGGGGAAAAAGTGTTTGAGGTTTTTTATGATGTGGTAATGCAAGGCTGAAAACAAAGTGGATTTTTCCTGCTTGCCTTTCCCATGGGAAATACCAGGTCTGTCGAACTTGTTCTTGCTGGAGGATGATAATGATGGGAGAAGAGGTGATTACAGCATCAAAAGCAATTTGAGTCTGTACAGTTAGGAAGAGAAATAGCATTTTAAGCTGATAGTTTAATATGCTGGGGACCAGAGCTTGTCCCTATTGGGGCTGGATTTGCAATGCAAAGTAGCTGCAGAGCTGGCAGCTGGCATACCTGGGCCTGGAGGAAAGCTGGAGTTGGCAGTAGGCTCTGGGAGTCAAGAATGGGGCTGGCTGGGAGCTCCTGTGTGCGCTGGCACCCCATAGGGTGCCCAGGGACGGCAAGCAGCAGGGTAGCACTGCCCTACATCAGTGGGGAGAAGCAGGCAGGAGCTGACGAGGTGCTGGAGGGCAGGAGGGACTGAGTGGAAAGGGGCAACGTGCACTCAAGTGTTTGTTTTCCTTCCTCCAGAATGCCATGGTGTCTGTCAAGGAGCTGT
Organism: Micropsitta finschii; assembly: GCA_034783455.1. Taxonomy (NCBI): domain Eukaryota; kingdom Metazoa; phylum Chordata; class Aves; order Psittaciformes; family Psittacidae; genus Micropsitta; species Micropsitta finschii. The sequence continues at coordinate 23,204 of JAVHNF010025919.1, read as the reverse complement.
GCGGGCTGCCGCCCATCGCCAGCCTGAAGCAGTGCATCCTGACCCTATCCTCACGGCTTGTGAGCAGCGACAACGCACCCTCCGTCACCCTCTCCATGAAGGATGCGTTTCCTTACCTAGAGCCTCTGGGGACTGTGCCAGACGTGCAGAAAAAGGTCCTGGCAGCGTATGACCTGGTAGGTGCTTACCACTGCTACCTCTGTCTTTTCTCGCTGTTGGGAACGCAGCAGGCAATGCTCACTGTTCTTCACATGCCCAAACTATTGAGTTAAATGAACAAGGCTTTTCAAATGGTTAGGCTATGCAATGTTGTCCTTTAATCACCAAAATACCACACTGGGCTTTTTGTTGTTGTTTCTTTCTTTTTAAGCACAGCTGTGACTATCACAGGTTGGCACTTGAAGAGGACTTTGTTTACAGCAATTCAGCATGTACTGGGGACTGTTAGTCATTGCCCTTGGGAAGGGGCAAGATTTGTGTGCTGCCCTTTGCTTGCCTCCCCACAGCACAGGGCAAGGCCATTAAAGAGGGAGCTGCATCATGAGAACTCCTTGGCAAAGTTGAGCCATCCCCTTCCCGACGCCTTTCAGTAGCGCTGTTAAATAGTGCCCATGTCCCTGCCAGACCGAGCCAGTGTTGGCTCTGGGGAGCTGGAAGTTTTTCTCTTGCATATGGAAAGAGAGGTCAGTGTGATACAGGAATGCTTATAATACTTATAAAAAGGTAGAGAGACAAACTGAAGGTGTTCCAGGTGAATGCTGCTGCTCACCCTTGTATGGCATATGTTACTGCTGTTGGTGACTTCCAGCAGCAGAAATTACACTGCATTTATGAAACTATCCTTAGTAGACGTTCTGCAGCAACCCACAGCAAGCTGCATAGTTTCGCAAACCTTGACTTAAATACTACACTGTGGCAACCCGGCTAAACCACAGTGCATGTTCAGTGCACGGCAGTTATTTCTGCACCTTATGTTCGTAAGGAATGAAATGGTGAATAACTTTAGAGGTATCAAACGGCTTCCAGAGACCCCGAAGTGTTGCGGAGAGCGATCGCAGCTTTGACCAGCTGTTCAATGTGCCAAATGCGCTACTCTGTTCCATCTCATTTTTTGCTGTTATAACACACTGTTCAGGAGAAAATCAGCTTTGGGGGAAGAGGGAGACACTGATGTTGATTAAAAGAGAAACACTAAAAATACTCTGGAACAACCTTTGGGTTCCTTCCAAAGTACTTTATATTACTTGGAGGTGATTAAGTTGTGGTAATAAACCACCAGCTGTAACAATACCAGAACAAGGATTTGCAAATCCAGTTGATTGCTATATTTTAGGTTGGACTTTTTTGCATAGATTTGTTGCATGGCGTGGTGTCTGACTGAAAGAGCAAATACCACATAAATAAGAGATTTTTCTGTCTTTGGAGGCCTGCCTAATGGAGTTTTACCAAAATGAATGTGTCACCTCTTATCTCTGTAATTATATACTGAAGAGCACACATGGGACATTTCAAGGCCTCCTTGTGCTATGGAAACAGTTTTTCAATTTAAATAGGTGAAAGACCTCTTTAGAATGCAGACAAAACCACTTGTATAACTGCTTTAAATAATGTTTGTTCTCACGTTTGTTTCTGATGAGGGGAGACGTACCTTGAATGTCAAGAGAAAATGCAAAGGGTTTGAAATCTGAGAAAGAAGGGAATTCTTCCGTGCCTCTGCAAGGATTGATTTGAGATGTAATTCTGGTTAATGAGAACATGATACTTTATATTATTTTTACCCATTTTGTCTGGCTGGGACTGCCTCTTGCTTTGCTGAAACTTGCTTCTGAAAAAGCAAAAGCTGGGTTTAATGAATGTTTTTGCTGCATTTTGGATATTTGCCATTTGAGGCGATGCCAGCTGCAGAATATTGAAATCTATTTCGCCTTTTCTTTGTTTAAAAAAAATAATGAACTGTCTCTATCCATCTTGGTATTTGAAAATACAGGGTGGGGATGGGTTTACAGTTTTGATGTTCAGAAAGGGCTCTTCCTTAATATGGTGTTTGTAATGACTTGGTATAATCCAGGGTGCATTTCTTCTTAATAATACTTTTTTGTGCAAATAAGAACACAAGGAGCTATTGGTGGAAAGCAAGATAAAATAGTTTAGCTTTTTATTCATTTCTTTTTGTCCAAGATATACTACAGTTCAGCCTTTCAAGTTGTTGATAAATATGGCTTCAAGGAACTGGATCCACAAGTGCTTGCACCATGTCTTTGACTCCTCAGAAACGTCTCTTCAGTTCAAAGCACTTTTTGGGTGAATAGGCCTGAGAACACTTTTAAATGCGTAAAATAAAAGCTGTTGATGTTGTCCTCTATCTTGTATGAATGGGCTGTACTTCTTAATGCCTTTCATGGTAAAACAGAAAGCAGTTTGACACTAAACCTCTTGGTGTGATTGTGGGTCTGCCTCACTCACTGGCCTCACAGCACAGGTAGCGTGAGTGCTGGGCAAACTCTTCCTTGCCGTGTCCAAACCCACCACATATCTCACATTCTTCAGGAAGTCTGCTTTGGGAATAATCTGTGATGAAAACAGCCCTAATGTGGTAGAATTTTTTCCCTTACAGGAGACTACCAACTGAACGTACCTTTTTGGTTTTTTCCACTGAAATTATACACTTCGTGTGTTAAATGGAGCATAGGCAGAGCTGCCAGTCCAGGCAAATAGAGGTGCAAATGCTTGGAGACCTGCCACAATGATTTGGAAAACAATTAAGTGCCTGTTTCCTCCTGCTCAGCCTTTGTCAGTAGGCTCCATAGACAAAGACTGGTTTGTGCAGTTTGTTTGTTTTTTTCCTGGGCAATTAATTTTACCGTTGTGTTCCTCATTAAATATTTTCTTTTGAGAGAGGCCTTCTTAGAATAAGAATTTCATCTGCTTTGTGTAAGGAACTGGAATGAGCTTCAGGATTCTATTTATATATTTTCTTTTATGGT
>JAVHNF010025919.1:0-10768 GCA_034783455.1 Micropsitta finschii | reverse complement strand
TTACCCGGGTCCTCCTTCTTGCCCTTCTTATAGACTGGGGTGACATTTGCCATCTTCCAATCCTCAGGCACCTCTCCCAGTCCTGCTCCCTTTGGACACATGTTCCCATCAGATCTCTGCTTCACATCACAGCCAGTTTTGATCCAGGCTCCCTGTGCCACAGGGTCCTGTCATCCCTCAGATGACTTCTCGGGTGGCTGGTTTTGCTGGGTTCTTTTCATGTACAGTCTCAGCCCATTGATCACCAGCAGCTTAGAGGGTGTTTTCATTGGTGCTCCTACCTGCAGCCTAACAAATGTTTGTGGCTCCTCTTTCCAGGGCAGCACTGTCTCCAACTTACAGCTCAGGTAAAGAGGTCCAGAGGGAAAGATAACTAAAAGGATGCTGCATAAAGGCAGGGCTCACCATATGGAGCTGAGCACCATGAGCCTTCCTACTTTTTTGCAGGACAAAATGAGTCATTTGAAAGTTTTCTTTGACTTACTGAAGTGAAAGGATTTGTAAGGCAGTTGGCGTGAGGAGCACCTGCATGGGAATCTTGCTTGGTCTGCAGTTATTTAGGCTGTTTCCCAAAGGAAGTGCTGCAGGAACTCTGTTACCCTTGACAGGCAAAACCTGCAGAACAATAGAGAAATCCTGCCTTGTGTAGGATAGAACTGACTCAGTGTTAGCGAGTTCCTGGAGCTGTTGGGAGGCAAGAAGAAACCTATTGTTAATCTTCCAGGAGTGCTTTGGGCAAGCTACCCGAGTGCAAGCCTGCCTTGGGCTGTTGAAGGGCTGACTCCTTCAGCGATGAACTACAGAGCCCTCTGTGTCTGCTCCGAGCAGCTGTTCTCTCGATGGGTATTTCTCCAATGTCATTTCAATGAAGCTCAAATTTGCAAGTGACATTTGCTTTAAAATGTTAGGGGAAAGCTTTGAAACAACTGGAGATGGAGTTGGTTTGCTTAGCCAGGATGGGCTTCAGGTGTTTTGGAGTGATTTAGTGCCAATATGACTTCCGTGGGGTACAAATTGAGGGGCAAGAAGCTCTCTCTCCATTGTATCTCTTAATCCATCCCAGACTCAAGAGAAATGTTTGTGTACACTGCAGATCTTGTGGAATTGGTGAGCTAATTGGGCTCATTAGGGTTTTAATCTGCTCCCAGATTTCCTGAATCCTTGTATCCAGCAACAGATTTGCAGATATTTGCCAGAGAAGTTAGCAATGAAATGTAACAATTCCCAGGGCTGCAGCTGGAAGTCTCAGTTCCCCAGGCTGCAGGAATAGCAATCCAGTGGTTAGGGGTGTGCATTCCCGACATAATTTATCAACATGAAATACAAGAGCTTTTCTGTATGACTGTGATTAAGATTAATGAGGAGCTCTGCATTTGAGTCTGTATTTGGTGTGCTAACAGATACCCTCCTTGTCTGTCAAGCTGCCTTCTGAGGTACAGAATCATCTGTTCAAGGAGAGGGATGGCGGTTGCCTTTTGTCGCAGTATTGCCAGCAATGCAGACTGCAGGCAGAAGTGCTGGATTAGTGCCTGTGTGGGACCCCAGCAGTGGAAAGGAGACTTATATACAAAGTGGAAGCACAACCACAAGACTGTACGACCTTCTTATTCTGGATTATGCTCTCCAGGATGGAGTCATAACAGGGAAGGGGTTGAAACACAGAACAAGGTTGTGGGAAGTGCCAGCTGCAAGACTGAAATGCTCACTGAACGGTTTATAGGGAAAATCAGTCATGCACTGGGTGACATAACTATCTGTGTTTTTAGGAATGGAATTCCATGAAGAGCTCCATAACCTTGGTACAAAGGAAGGTTTGAAAGGAAGAAAATTAAGCAAAGCCATTGAGAGTTTTGCATGGAATATCACAGTGCTGAAGGTAAGCACAGAAAGCACCACCTTGTGTTCTATTAACTTTATAAGCAAACCTTTGCTCTTTCAGCTCATCTATTTGTACTCTTTTACTAATACTGAAGCAGCACTTTATTTTTTTTATGGATGTGTATGCCATTACAGACATTACCCCCAGTTGCTGAAATGCATCAAATATAGATGTGATTAGATATACTGGTTTGGAAGCTGTTGAAGGGTATTTATCTAAGACTAATCAAAAGAGGAGAGCTGGGTTGTGGTTTCCATGCTCAAAGACCTGATTTTGATTGTCTGTTCTGCCCCATACACCCTAAACATGATCTGTCTGAGGTCATGGTGTCTCAGATACTTGTTTTGTAAAATGAGAACTAGAGCATCTCCTTGGGAAGGGAAGGGGCATGGGGTGCTGTCATGGGAAACAATGAGGAATATTGTAGATCCTGCAGGAATGTTAGGGTTATGTTTCAAAACTGGGGCATTATCCAAACAGCTAAAAAAAGGATTTTCATCCTTCCATCCTGGCTGTGCAGTGACACACTGCACAGTGATCACATTACTCACCAGGCTTTAGGTAGTGGTTCAGCACTAACCAGCCACAAAGTGTCATGGGAGCTGGATAACGGAGCCTGGGTGAAGTTAGCCAGGGACAGCCGAAGATGGAAAGAGGAGAGGATCTGGTGCAGCCACAGCAGGCAGCAAGTAGAGAACCTGAGCCAAGCATTCAGGTTGTTAGCATTCAGCTCGCGCCTTCTTTCACAGCCTCATTTCCCACCTTGCTCTGACAGATCACATTTTGATCTCCTCCCTTTCTCTCTCTGCTGATCCTTCCCTTCAGCTCCCATTAAGCAGGTTTCCCTGTCTTACAGCATCTTCAGTGCCTTTCCTTTAGCTGTCATCCCAGGACAAGCCAGCTGATGAGAAGGAAATTTTACAAAGCTCCTCATCAGTTGCACACCTGAATGTAGCATGCAGTAGTGGTAGCAAGAGTCATAGGAGGTGCATGCTTCAGCTTCGTGGAGCTTGGCAGCAGTACTAATAGGTCCTGTTACTGAGCAGGAGAGAGAAAAAGGTGTTTGGAACAGAGAGGCTGAAGGGTAAAAATGGGTGGGAGAGGTCATTGGTAGCAGAGAAGGTTTAGAAAAGACCTGGGGGCACCTGTGGTTTCTTGTGTACCTTGATTCACTGTGAGAGAGAGGGAAAGTGAGTAATGGAGTCAATGTAGGCTCAGTTAATAGGACCTCTGATTAGAGAAAAGGCAACCAAATGTAATGGAAGGGACTGACCTTTTCCACACAGCAGAATTGAGGCAAGTAGCTAAAGAGGACAAAAAAACCCCCGCAAAACCTCAAAGCACGAGGCAGTTCTGAACTTGAATCTGAACAACTTTAGCTGTGTTAGGTAAAATAAATGCCTCACACTCAGAGTTGCTCTAAACACAGTCAGGGTTGCTCTAAACTTTTCTATTTTTACATGTTCATCAAAGGAGATGTTCGTACCTCTGAGTGTGACCTATGATTAATGAAGGCATAAGTAGGGTATTAGAGAAACATTTTCGTTGAGAACTAATTGCTGCCTAGCACAGATTGTCAACATGTTGAAGAGCATTTCAAACCTCTAGCCAAGGTCAAGGAATAACTGACATGTTTCATTTCTGAGCCACAACTTACCTTTCTCACATCATAAAATATTAACAGTTGTGGCAACTGACCATGGGTGTAAATGCAAATGACACACTTCTTCATTCTGACTGAAGGCCAACTGAGTAATGACATTGGAAGACTGGGAATGTGGTTATTCAGGTGTCTGATATGAGACCGTCAGTCATTGCTACATCTCGTGTTTGGCATTGACTCTCCCCTCTGTGGTGATGAGAGCCCCCCGGAAGGATTTGGTGAGGCGAGACCAACCACTCTACCCCACTCAGGCCATTGGTGTCCTTTGTATGTTTAGTGTCAGGATGGTCACTACAGAGATATTTCACTAGATGCTGGTGTAGCAATGTAAGACAAGAAAAAAATCGCCCATAAGAAATGCAAATGCATCAACTCCTTTACAGTAGATGAGGTGAATGAATGGCACAACACCAACAGAAGAAAAGCTCTTTGTGTGCTCCAGGTTGTTGGAGGCAATTATATCATGCAGCAGTAGTCAGTTTGTATGAGGTGCCCATGAGCAATAGCAGGTATTATATCAATGCTTGTGCCTGTGAGATGATTAATAGTCTTCTCCTAGGCTAGAGAAGCCAAGGCATATTTAATTAATGTATTTCTTTATAAAGACTCACTGCAGTAGGTAAGCTTTGAATACAAAGAGGAGATGCAATAAGAAATTGCTACTGGCAAAATCATTAATTACTTACAGATTGCAAGATTAAAGTATATTTTATAAAAACCATAAGTGTGGGCATTCTTCATGTTTAAAAATGCCCGGGGGTACTTTTAAGAGGTACTTAGTGAGAATGAATCAAAATAATACATCATTTTCTTCCTTGGTTTATAGAAACTTAATTACATATTAGTAATACCCACTTTAAGGGCAAACTGTTTGCCAGAACTTAAAAATGTTAGTAAGAATGCAGCCGTTCTAACTTGGGAACAGTCTAACCAGTCAACTGTGAATTGATGCTTATTTTTACCATGTCACATCTTCCTATTTGGTCCCGTGTCATGTAAAATACTGGTCCCCTGTACAGTGATACAGTAATATTGTGGGGCACAACATAAGTACCCGGGACAGAAGAATCATGTTCTCACAGCGACATTATGGTTATCTCAAATTTAGTCTTGCTTTCATTTTTATTTCCATGCAGCACCATCTCTATGCCTCTGTGTTCCTGTCTGTATTTAGTTAAGAGTAATAGCAAAGAGATCAAAAGAAGTTCCGTGTTTACCACTTCCCAGGGACCACAGTGTTAGGAACCATTCATTTAATTCTAATGGGCATGTGGAATTGCTTGGCTTGGCCAAGGTAAGCATTCTGGTCTGGCCCTCTCTTTTGCTGAAGAAGTTCATGATTCAATGTCATGAGATATTTCTTGGTTTGAAAATAGGTAACTATCCATTTCCCTGAGTGGAAGGCCTCATGTGGGTACATGGACTGGTGCTTGTTTCTCCCCACATGCTGGTGTTCCTTCTGCCTTTCCCTGTTGAGGTCACCTCCTCTCTGGCACGAGTGGCTACTCTTGCAGGCAGGCATGAGCTGTTCCTTCCTGTGCTTGGAGAGAACAGGGCACCAGGATGAGTGAGGCGGAAGCTGAGAAGCCTCATTAGGACAGTTCTGGCCTTGAGCTAACAAGTTCTTCTGAGAGCTGGGACATAACCACTTGCACTGAGTGCCACCATAGCGCACTAGATGGCTTTCAAGTCAGGTACGCTCACCTATGTAGGAGTGAGGTATAAGCAAAGCCAGCTTGGGTCTGCTCCCAGCCCTCTCGGCATGCAACAGTGCAGGCTACTGCCTCTTCTTGGGCCTTTCTGTCTGCTCTATGTGCCTTTCCCATGGGATCTAGTACCAAGTATTTTCTAGTAACTGAGGCACTTTCAGCATCTGTCATGTGCAACCAGTGATTTAATGACTGCTTTATGAGGTTTTGAGAATGTTTGGGGTAAAAAAAGTTGTTGCTTGCAAAAGTGCTCACCTTGTTGAGGCAAAATTGTCATGGACTATCAGGGGGTGTTTATTCAGTCAAAGAAGTTGGGATTCACCTGAGTCCCAAGAGCCTGGCAAGTAAGCCAAGCAAAGTTTGAGTGTGTTGACTGCGGTTCAGACTTACTGCTCTCTCATGGACATGCTTTGTCTGTCTGCATACATATTTTCCTGGGCTATCTGTGCTTTGATGGATCAGCCCATACAATGTCTAGGAGTAGTACCACCAGATAGTTGCCTGCATGTTGATAGTAAATGCATAAATAATTAACATGCGAACATGGTGACTTATTTATAGACAAAACATGGGAAGACAAAGATAAAACGGCATTTACTGTTTTAGTCTTCTACTGATTTCTGCTAAACTCAGACACCCAAATGCTGGAATCTAATCTAAAATGTGTTCATGGGGGGGGTAGAATGTTTTTTTTTTTGGTGCCCATGGTAAGATTTCACCTCTGCTACCATGTGTTGTGTCTTACTAGAACTCCACCTGCTAGTGCACGCTACAAGACATCAAGTAGTTAAATTTTCAGGGATCCTTTCAGCACCCATCCATGAGTGTACCTGCTAATTATCCTGCATTTAAATTAATGCTGATTAGATTTAGAAAGAGAGAGGTTTTTGAATGCAGAAGGCACACAATTAATAAATTGCTAATGCAGTTCACTCTTTGGGGGAGAAATCCACAATTTTATGATGTAGGTGGGATCATTGCTAGCTCTGGTATAAGTGGTTTTATGCAGCAAAACTGTGCACAAAGAGAGCTTTTGGAGGATAATTGCCACAGATGACCTGTTTCTTCATTGCAGTCCTTTGCAATAGTCGGCCTTCAGTCGCTTGGGTGACCTGCAAGATCCAGACCTCTCACCTGGGTGGCAGAGCCCTGTATGCACACTTTGAGGCTATTTGGAGAGCTAAAAGCCAGTTTTCTGAAAGACGTGCGTACAGACTCTCTGGCTTCACCTCAACTGAGGTGAATTTGGCATCACTACAAAGTATTTGTTTTCTCTAGGAAGGAAAGCAGCACGTTATTATGTTGGGATGCAGTGCTTGTGAGCTTGGAGCAGGTGACCCGTGAACAGTGACTGTTATTCTAAAGCACCTTATGTGCAGTGGTGCCACACAGACTTTCCACTGATCTTTGGAAGAACTAAGTCCATTCACAGCCTTAAGTTAAAGATTATTATAGTGGGATTATTATGTATGGGAATGACTTTAATGGATACTCTACATTATTCTAAAACCATCCTGTAAGTAAGATTTATTTAGGTCCTTTCCCATCAATCCTTTTTCCTGCAGTTAGGCAAGAGCCTTGGCTTTGCTCCTTTGCATGCTACATAGTGAACAACAGAGCAACATGGTAGAATCTTAGGGACATTTCATGTAATAAAGCACAACAGTAACAACATATTCTACTGCATGGCATGTGATTGCTGCCAAAGGATTTGCACCTCTAGATCTTAAGTGAGAGCATGGTGAATTCAGAATGCCCTGTAAAGCTGCAGCACTCCATGTACCATTTATTTCTTTCCGTGTAAGTGTTAGTTAGGCTTCCCATGCCCCCTGGAAAAAATCCTCATATATTATGTCCCTCCTTTTCCCAGCATATCTCTACTGACATATGTACATCGGTGCTCAATTTGTGAAACTGCAAAGATAGATGAAATTTAAGCCATAGTGTCTTAGCAACAAATTCTTGTGATTTGCTGTCATATCCTAACAGTAATAGTCCAGCAAGAGCTATTGGGTTTTAAAATACTACTGGTAGCAGTGGTTTCATCCAGATTTAAAATACTACTGGTAGGAGTGATTTATGAGGCGTGGAGACTTCATGCTTGTCTTTAAATCCAGGGCTCACTGTATTATTCCCTGTCTACTTGTTTCCAGGTCTCCCTAGGTAAATGTTCTGAATGTGGCTACCCCAAAGGCTCTTTTTCCCAAGAGGATAAATGTCTCTCCTGGTATCTAGTTCCCACATTGTTTGCATTTCCTTTGTTGATACAGTTCAGAGTGGTGTTCCTCACTTCTAAACCTCTCCAGACTGTGTTCCTTAGTGGCTTTTGAAGGCTCTGCTGCCTTACTTCCAGACCAGCTCAGCTACAGCCGAGTTTGGCTGAGCCATTCAGTCTGCAATTGAGGGACAGGTTTGACAAACATACGAGGAAATGCAGAGCTTCTCTAATTGCTCACCTGGTTATGTGATCAGGTTGGTCTCACACACATGAACTGAAGGACAAAAAGCTAAAACGTAACAGGAAGCTGCTGGCTTTCTGAGAGAGTGCTAAAGAGAAGGTGAAATGGTTCAGCAAGGTCAACATCCCCTTAGTCTTGTATTACCAACCTGCTTAGCTTGAAGCAGTTTACTTAAAAGTAGAGGGAAAAGTAGAGGAAGGAGATAGGTTTAGGTTGTTTCTTATTGAGCATGTGAAGAGTCTGGAGGAGATGCATGGGAATGCAACTTGTTCCTGGGCTCCTTGCATACTCTGAATGCAGCGGTGAGTGTGATGAAGGCTCCCAGCTTCCAAACTCCTTTAGAGGGCAAAGCTGGGCTCTTGGCTTTCAGGCTGTGCCATGGAGCTGTGTGTGTCTGCCTATGGGCCTGCATTTCATGATTTTTCTGAGATAGGGGGACTTAGAGTCCTTAAATGATATTGAGTTACAAGATAAGGAGGTAAAAGCATGTGATTCACATGCAAAGCTGTTTTGATTAGTGTATTTTGTAAACCAAGGGAACAAAGACATGTAAATATTGGGTAGGTGGATCCTTCTTGTGCATGCTTATTGCAGGGGGGTTGGACTACATGACAATGGACCAGATGACCTTTGAAAGTCTCTTCCAACCCAAACTATTCTATGATTCTATAGCAAAGCGCTGTTTTCTGCTGATTTGATTGGCAGATGCTTCCTGGAAATCTGCCCCATACTGCTCACAGCACTGGCTTTTGCCTTTCTTGTCCAAACCCGAAGCCAGGAATCAGAGTTCTTTAAAAACCACCTAGCCTTGGTGGATTTTTTCAGCTGTATCTGGTGATGGGAACTTCTCAAATTACTTCAACAGTGTGTGTCAGGGTAAAAAGAGTGTGATCCCAGTCTCTCAGCAGTACTAGTTAATCAACTGGAATATCCTGTTCTTCTTGGCTGTCAGCCATGCTGCTGGAGCATTGCTCCAGGGAGGATGTAGTGAGCAGCCTCAAACAAGTACAGCATGGCCTCAGTGGGTACCTGGCTGTTCCCTACAAGTGGTTTTGAAGCCCTAATGGTGTTCCTGACAAGGTCTCTGTTTTCTTGGCCAAGGAAAATTTCAAGACATGAATTGGAGTTAGAGCAAATTAAATATTCATGTGTGTTTAAAATATACATGAAGGCCACCCAGGCAATCTTAAATCTGCAAATAACAAATGCTACAGGGGTGGCTACTGGAGGAAGGGAGAGCAGTAGGACAGCTCTTGCTTCCTCATGATACTGTGAGTTTCTGATGAGATATGTTAAGGCATGGACCTGATGATCTTAAAGGTCTTTCCCAACCTAGATGATTCCATGTTTCTGTGGAGTCCTAGGGTGGCCTGATAAAGAGGAGAGGCTTTGTCCCATGTTAGTTATTCATGGGGTTTTGTCCAGTAATGTCACAGCAGGAGTGTTTCATTGACTGGCAAGAAGCGCTTGTCCAGCACTTTCAGATCAGGCAGATCTGGTGCTTTAATCATCCAGGCACAGGGATCCACCTGCACTCACACTTACCTGCCTGCAGCACTGGCATTTGAGATGAGCACCGCTCGCCTTCCCACCTCAAGTGGCCCATGCAGGACCAAGCCCAGTTAATAGTTCCTGTTCATTCAGGGAGCATGCACCTTTTTCTGACTTTCCTCCAGCTGTTTTGGTGTGTAGAAAACGGGACTGAAAGGGCCTGTTGAGAGGCTTCATTGGGGTTCCTCCTGCTGCCCTAATGCAGGATCCAAATAACATTTAGCTGCTGTGGATCTGAGCCCTGCTCAGATATTTGTCATCAGGAGTGCTTGGTATGAGGCTGTGGTGTTGTCCATGCTGACACCCAGTGTCCAGGATGACAAGTGACCCAGGGCACTTGGGGAAAGAGCTGATAGCCAGAGTCATCTGAGCAGTGAATGTGCATCTCTGTCATTTTTAGCACTTCTCTCTTCCTCCTTCAGTACCAGGGCTCTGCTCCCACAGGTGTTTCACAACAACGGGTTTAGGGACAAGACCCTCTTGCAATCAGTGTGGCACCCAAGTGTAGGACAGATTGAAAACGGAGGGTCACCCCAGTTCATCTGGAAAACAAGTGCTATGAGCTGCCTTCCTGTGGTGTAAACCTTTTAGTGTTTTCCTGCAATCTAAAGGTCTGCATTTCAGATGTAAATATTGTTTCTTCAGTTTCACCGGGATGGGTTTGTATGTCTGCACACATACATGCATGTCTATATGTATAGGAGGACAGACAGGCTACTGAATATGCAGAACAACAGTAACTTAGGGACAAAAAGAACAGATTGGAGAAACGAAAGATTGTATGGAAAACCTCGAGTGATGTCTTGCTTATCCCATTTTCCTTGTGTTTGACTAAAATAAGCCAGAGGTAGATGGCAAGCAGTCTTGTGATGTGCCTTTTGAGTGATGTGACAAATTGCCAAAAGCCATGGATCCAATGCCAAGCCAACAGCGTGCATGCAGGGTGAGGTACACTGCATTGCAGCAATGGTGGTGTGAGACAGGGCCAGGAGCACGTGGGGTCACTGTGCCTGGCACCTCTTGTGCCAAGGCCACCTTGGCAGCATGGGCTTTGAGCCCAGTAGAGGGTTGGCATGCTGAGGTGCTGTGTGTAGGAAGCCAATTTTAGCATCACTTCACAAATTGAGGCTTGTCAAGATGTTTAAATAGAGCTAGTCTGCCAAAATAGATGTCTAACTCTCTCCTTGTGCAGGCTGGCAGCTCAGTGAAGCCCCTGCTTGGTTGGCTGTTCTGACTCAGCTACCCCTCTGTGCCTCACTGCAATGTCTCTTGTCCCCAGCCTCAAATCCCTCTTCCCTCCGTGTCGCCCCAGTTGTATGCATCATCTCAATCATGCTGGAGCAGTGGGAGAACCACCACACTCTTTGTCTTACACGTGTATCCAGTTCTCCCCCATCCTTGATCCTGCACATATGTGTGCCTGTGCAGAACTGAGCCTGGAGCAGTAAAAGCACTGCAGCCCCGTGGCACTGATGTTCCTTCTGGTGGCAGGAGGCCCTGGCCAACC
>JAVHNF010025915.1:10807-21403 GCA_034783455.1 Micropsitta finschii | reverse complement strand
AGAGGAGAGGAGAGGAGAGGAGAGGAGAGGAGAGGAGAGGAGAGGAGAGGAGAGGAGAGGAGAGGAGAGGAGAGGAGTTTTTTCCAGTTTCCACCTGCACACACCCCAGATATTTCAAATATTCAGGTGGCTTGTTAGAATATTTGAATTTCTTATGGCAACAGACACTTTTAGTGAGAAAGTAATTGTTCAGATGAAAAATCCAGTTTTCATTCAATCCTTTTTTTTCCTCAGTGCCTAGTTCATGCAGGAATTCTGTGTTGAGAAAATATGAATGCTACTCTAGTGGGAAAATTCCAGTTACACTGACTCTGAACGTGAATATTAGAAAATCAGGAAGAGATTTTAACACCTACAAAATTAATAAGTGTAATAAAGGAGGAAGTAAGCTACTGACATATTTTATGTAACCGTGCTGTAGTGTCACAGACTGCAGTAACAGTACATTAAGTGCATTTACCAGATCCACTTATTTTCTGCAAGTAGAGACTGAAATTAGAAAACAAACATTTTTAATATGCTTTTAAAAACTGAAAATTATGTGAGCTGTGTAAAACTTTAATACCCAAATGAAAACAGTGTGCATGAAATACTGGGGTCAAATTCCTCTGAAGTCCATGGTAGAGCTCTTTTGACTTCTGTAAGGACTAGATCCATATTCACTTCCAAAGTGGTTTCAGTTTCAAAAAATAATAAGCACAGATTAGTATTTTGGGAACACATTAAAATTCTGTGGTTTACATTCACAAAGTTTACATCCTTTGAGTAGTTAAACATCTACCCAACTTCTATAAGCATAACTTGCTTTGCAACCAAATGCTAGCATTTTTGCTGAAAAGTAACAATATGGTAAAAAAAAAAAAAAATTTTTTTAAATACCTAATTTCAACGAAAATTTATTTACAAGGTAGTTGTTGAATTGCGAGCAAAATGGGAAGAAAAAATCTATATTAGAATTTGTATTTATTTTAATCTCTATAAATTACACCCCAACTATCTGCAGAAAACTGGATCTAAATATTTAATGATATAGAGCCAGTAAGTCAAACAAATGAGTTCAAAGTCTCAGGAACTTATGTTTTCACTTAACAAAATTCCACACAGATCTAACCCTATAAACATTTCCCAGATTAGTTGATCCTAACCCCCAAGAATCATCAGTTCACTTCAGCTGGTACATTCTGAATCTGAAGAGTATCAGAATTGGTCTGCAGTCTTAAAATTATTGTAATATGGACTGCACAATGAATGTGCTATTAAGGATGCATTTTATCTCTCACCCTTCCAAAAGAAGGCTGTACAATATACAAACCCTAGGAAATTGTTCTGATTTGCTTTAATCAAATTGGTGATCAAGGTCTAACATTTGAAATACATTTCCTTAATCCCTACTCAAAGCAACTTACTTTGTGAAAGATACAATCTTTACCCATTCTTCAACATCATATCTCACTGTCCAAAAAATTACCTAACTTCTCATACTTTACAAAGCTGCCTGTACAGATGGGCATAAATTTTTACTTACTTTTCACAAGCCATATTTCATTAATAATAGCAGATTATCGTAATGCCTGAAAGTATCCAATTGAATTTAAAGTGGATATATAAAGATACTTCCTCCACTTCCTTTAGTACTACAATATGATGCAGGTCATCACATTTTCTTAGATACATTAAATAGTTATACAGAAAAGATGTACAAGGTGGTGCTTTCAAAACTTCATGAATGACCTATGATTGGTAGTTAAAATGGCATTCAATTTTGGGAACACTACCTTGGTTTCTCAGAATTTATGAGGGTTAGTAATTTGCAGCATAAAAGCAAGATATGAAATTTGGCTGCATACTGGTGAATGGGTTCATTAAAGGAGTCCCTGTAAAATATATTCTATGGTGTGAATTCAATGGATGTCAATGTCCTGAAGAAGAACAAGTCTCTCACACTGCTTCTTTAGTAGTGATGGAACTCTTCAATAGACTAATCCTCTCTGACTCAAAGGAAGCACAGGTGACAATGAAGGATCATCTTTGCAGAATTACACAATGTGGTATGTAGGGAACATCAAGTTTATTCACATACATTCTCTCCTGAGGATAGATCTCTGCATGGTATAGGTGTATAATATGTATATTATGTGTGTTTATGTAAACTGAGTACAGAACTTCTCTACTTCACATAATTTCTAGCTTATAGTTAATACTGCTCATAAGATATAAGACAGTTTGATATTAAGACTGGTCTCTTGCTGTGTGAATAAAATAATACTTCAACTGAATAGAGGCTACATATATCACTACATACAAATTATGATAAATATAAATACTTTTATAAATATTTTTTACATTTATACTCAACTTCCAATTCTGATGTTCTGGAAAGGTTCAACTGTACAATTTAAATAGAACACTCTTCCCCAACCCCAGCCTCAAATTTCATTTTGAAAGTAGTAAATTGAAATGACACATCCAAAAGAATATTTGACAAAAACACCCATTGAACAGCCCGTTCTTAAGTGAAAGGCTATATCATGATTTCAATTTCTCCAGAAACTTTTTTCTTTCTTCAATATTTTACCCTTCCATCATAATGTACCCCTCCGCAATAGATTCCTCCCTCTACATCTCCAGTTTTACTGGAGATTGTTTTTCTTCGTTTTCTCTAAATATCAAGTCAGACTTATAAACTCTGAAGTCTTAAAAATCAAATGGGTACTGGGAGCACAGCTCTTGAAAAACTCATTCTTGAAATTCTGAACTCTCACAACTAATGGAAAGAACCTCTCCTAACAGAAGGCCCTTTAGTTCCAGTAAAATGGAGAATTACATCAATGGACATATGAAATATTGAAAAATAGTTTAATAAATTAAGGTCACATTTCCCAAATAATATAAAAAAAGTAGAGATGTAATGGGTTGGCCCTATTTGTCCTAATTATTAATACTTTCTCTTATTCATGTCCCTTTTGTTTCAGAGTTCCCATTGAGCAGCTTCTGTAAGGTTGTTGGGCCAACGACCTATTCCAGGATCACACATTTGCGTTTGGATGGAAACAATATCAGTCGGGCTGACCTGCCACAAGAGATGTACAACTGCCTCCGGGTGGCTGCCGAGATATCACTGGAGTGAGATAGCTGGGAGCATCCAGATCCCTTCTAGGAGGAGTAACTACAGAAATTACATCATGATATCTCTTTAAAATTAGGATATGCCTTAAAAAAAGTGTCAATCTGCATATAATCCATGCTGTTTGTTAATATTTAGCATGCACTTGGCAACCTTAAGGAAATGTGTGCATATTTTTACAAATGGGTGTTTTTAGGAAGCACAAGAATAACCAAATGTGGTGCAAAATGTGCCTCCATCTGGATAGGCAAGCTGATGGTAAGCATTCAGCTTCATAGAAATTGATGTTCATGCATGCAACACATGCCAGCTGGTACCAGGCTTACATGAAATCAGATGAGTTTAATCAGAGTACTGAGCTGTATAGGCTAGCCTGTGTAAATACAAGATTCTTCTCCAACTGGTCCAACTTTCTTAATTATTTACACTTTTTCATATTGCTATAAATTACAGAGGAAAAAAGAAATGAGTTAACAATCTAAGAACAATTTGTGAAAATATCTTTTCAGAGGCCATGAATATCAAATTAATAGACTATGCAAAAGATAACAGGACAACATTTTTCAGGTTAAAATTTTTTTAGTCTTCTTTTGTCATACTTTCTTTTAAACTTTCATGGTAAGATTTTTATCCATTGCTGGTACAATTGTTATGTTGAAATAATTCATATATACAACTATTTTTATTCAATTATTTGCATGCTACTTTTAACCAGACTGTAGAAAAAAAAACATAGCAAATTCAGGTTAAGACAAGATAAACTAAGCTATTCTATTATTATTAAAATTCATTGCAAGGTCAAATAAAATGTTTTCTCTACTTTCAAGTTTCAAAATATTTGTAAATCTATAATTTAACATGCTCCACTGCACTTGTGTCAGCCTTTTAGTTGACGTTTTATGGAGTTGGCAGTATGGGAGTCACAACACTATGAAATAGTGCAAATTAATTTCTCAGTATTGCCAAAAGGAAAATGAAGTCTCCAGAAGCCACAAGCAATGAGAAAAATGCAACCCTGGCTACTCATGATTGAGAGATGGTAGTATATTCTATCTGGGAATGGATAGTACAAATATTGCCAGTATCCTGGAACACACAGTAAAATAAATGTGCTAGTAACTGAGAGACATACATGGTTTGCTTGCAAACACAGATCATCCCACAGGTACTATTTTCCTTTCAAGTACTAGACTATTAAACCCTCAAACAGAAATTCTTCTAGTTCTTATTGCAAAAATAGAAACAAACACCTCTGAATTAAAAAGCAAAACCCCACACCAAAACATTTAGTTGACACATTGCTGATTCCAGATACGTAGAACCAATACACAGTTCACAGAAAAACCTGGGACTGAAAAAAAGAGATGTAGGAGACAACAGAAATATTTCCCTCTTATTTTTTTGTTATTTTGGAATTCATAAGTGTTATTTCTTTTATTATCCAGGTACAGGAATGACTGAAAGCAACCTTTGTAAGTAAGCCAGAGTTTTTATCTAAGAATAAAGTCTAAAGCTGGGGCTTCCTGAACACACCAGGGTGGGAATCATCATGGAGTAGTATTTTAGGCATTGCATTATAGGAGAAGAACAAAGAAGTGTGTGCAAACAAAACCTCCAACCTAAAGAACATAAAAAGAGATAGGAAACAAACTGATACTGAATTGTGCCACCACACAACTGTGATCTAGCAAACAGGGCATAGATGTATTCTTTGCAGCTTGTTTCAGCAAACTAGTTATCTTTACGCAAAATAAAACAACATGAACTGTGAAACTGAGAACAGTCCACCTCAGGATAGACTAAAACTGGCTGATGAGGGTATTTTCTACATACCTGGATGTTGAAAATAAAACATCTACAGATATTCACAAGGTATTTGAAGTTCTGCTCAAGAGACACAGTAGAAGTAAGCCCTCTGTCAGAATATCAGAGAGTACCAATAATCTCTCTCTGAAACTGGGAAACTTGCACCTTACAATATGCACTTGGACAGATAAAAGAAAATGGTATTTGGCAATGCAATTTTCATCCTGAACACCTCCTCCCTGAAGTTCAGAAATTCCCAGTTAGTTGGGGAGAGATAACATTGCAGAGCTTGCTCTTCATGATATCTGTGAAAAAAATATGAGGTCCTTCTGCTAAAAAACTGGGACACTGCAACTGTGCTTTCATATTGTGAGCCACAGAAGCACTGGTTTCTATATCTGCAGTAATGAATTGGTCTAAACCACTATAAAGTCTAAGTTCCCAGTCTCTACATGCCTTACAAAACAAATAGGCAGCGATATACATGCATCTTTTTTCTCAGTTTATGAAAGCTACATGAAATGTTTTCTAGGCACTAGGCAGAAAGGCAGGTGTTTGGGAATATTTAACTGGGCTCGACCCTTGGAAATTCAGTCACTGCAGGTTCCAATTTCTGCTCTTCATGGAAAGGAAGGTGATTGAAGTTGGTTAGAAAGCCCCCAGTATTCTGGATACTGAAAAACATGATGCATACATGCCTGCTCCCAGCTAACCTAACCATATTATAAAATACTTACATGTACAGTTGCAAAAACATTGCTTAAAGGTAGGCAGACATGAACAGTTAATAACACAGCTGCAGTAGTATGGAGACAGCTGAGAGGGTAAATTAGCCTGTATTAAATTCTGGTTAGGTCTACATAATGTGTAGTCTACAGTACAGCTGTACAACCTCTTTACAATATATGTCCCTCCTCCTTTCAGGTCAAAATGGGTAAATTTGCCATGACACATTCATGTGAAATCTCATCTGGAGGAGTTGACAAAAATCAAGATCTTTTGGAAAGACTTGAGTTTGAAAGTAGACATTAAAAGGAAAGTTTGCTACTAATGTCATGAAAAGCAGTATTACAACAATAAACAAATTCAACAGATAAAAAATTTCTATGAAATTTCATTAACTGGTCTGCAAGCATGTTCCACAGCCATTCACAAGGAGTAACCTTCCATGCAAACAAGTTTTGTCTGCTTTAAAAGACCTTATTAGATTAAATACAGACTTTCACTAGAAGGAACAAACAGGAGCTCATGTGAATTTCTGGACATGCACTGGAAGTAAACACCCTACAAGTCCTACACTGCTTTATAAAGTCCAGCATAGTCCAATGCATCAACAAAGGAGTGAGCAGTGGTTGATCACAGCTGTCCTAGTGCAAGGAACCTGACAGAGTCCCATTGCTACTTGCAAATCTTCAGTTTTACTGAAAGGTAATAAATAGTAGTTGCTTAGCATAAGCCAGCAAAAAAAAAATCAAACCCTGGAACAAGAAGATAAAAAATCTTAAAGAAAAGCAGACTGAATTGTTATACATACAGCTGCAATGTGCATAGACCAAAGACAGTAGAGAAAGTGAAGTTAGAAAGCAAAATTACATTCAGTGGAGAGCCACTAAGATGAAAGACTGCAAGGAGTTTTCTTTAGAAAGAGTTCTAAAGAGAACATTCCTCAGCCTTTTCTTTTCCATGCTATGCCAAGTCACTTCCCTTAGCCTTTCCGAATATACCATATGCCTCAGTGCCATGGTTTGTTGCAGGCTTAAAAGAGCACTACAGAAAAAGCAGCTAGATTCAGGGGTGCACAATGAAAGGACAAGAAGTCAAAGGAAAAGTTCCAAAAAGAGAAATTGAGGCTGGACATACAAAGTAATTCTTCACAATGAGCATGTAAAGCACTGACACAGATTACCCTATGGACTCCATCGCTGGAAATTTTCAGAACTTGCAATGCCAGTGCCCTGAGGAACTGAGCTGTCTTTGAAGTTAACCATATTTTTAGGAGAAGGTTGAACTAAATGACCTCCAGGTGCTCCTTCAAACTTATTTATGATTTCTGAGAACCTGTGGTTCTAAGAATACTAGTAACCAGTTGGGGACAATATCAATTTTAATAACCAGTTCTACAGCTAAAGAATTTTGAAATAAATTCATGTGTAAAAATTATTGTTTCAGGTTCCAGTCATAATTCAGAGTCCCATGCTACTCACAAAATCATAACTTAGCTCATATTTGGATATAGATTCCATAGGTAAAAAATGCGGAAACTTTCCTTCAGTGCCCAGATGTCTGCAGCTGGTTTGTGCGAATCTGCTCCCATTTTGCAATTGTGAGAGCAACTGAGTGAAATCAGAGATCCATCCCGTCTAACTGCCCCATGTGGGACAGTAAAAGACAAATATGCTTAGATGTCTACACAAAATAAGGGAAACAGTTTATCACAGTGGGCAGAGTGTTCATGGAGGACAATTTGGTCCTGAAGTTTTTGCAGATTCAGATATGGATAAAAGAATCAACCTGTAAAAAAAATAATCAGTAGGCTATATAGCTTTCATGGATAATAATTCTTAAATATTTTCTATTTAGTGTGAACAATTCAACATCAGCTAGCACAGAGAAAGAAAAGTAGTATTGACTCTGTGCTTCCAGACATTCACCTAAGAATGTCTTGTTCAAGTTTGTGGGCAAATGATTGCTTCATTATGCAAAGCAAAACAGCTTTAAAAGAAAAGGCTGAAGCACTTTAAATCTCTGTACTCTGTAGCATCTGAGGTAAAATTGTGCTTGTGAGCTAGATAGGAAATAATTGTGCACCTATCTCCACATGCTGAAATCAGAAGGATCCCACCAGACCTCTCTGACAGGCAATCTGCCTGAAGGTCTCAAATGAGTACAGAGGTAAGGTTAAATTGCTCAAGGCTGTGCTCACTGAATCACATAAACACTTTGCCCTGAAGATTTCAGTTTGGATACTTTGAGTTATCATCAGTTTGATAGTTCTTGTGGACCCTTAAGGCTCTAGATATTGTGTTTGTTTTGGTTTATTTTTTGTCAGCCCTATATCCCTCCAACAATGTGTATGAAAGTATAGACTTATAATCAGGAGCTTGGGATTTCAGTTGGTTGCAGCGTATCTGAGAAGCTCTTTGGTGTTATAAACTATGATTCTTTGTGGATGTTATCTTTCTTTTCAGAATTTGAAATCTTAATTTGCAGATCAGAAAACACAGCATTTATAACAAGCCTTGATGACCTGAATAATTATTATTTAACTATAATCCCCCTTATGGAGTACCTCTGTGGTGCAGCATACCTTTTAATTCTGAAATTGTTAAAGAAAAACAGAAAATAAAGTCTTAATTAGAAGCCTGTGAGAAATTAGGTAAATACATTAAGGAAGAAATGTTATTTATAGTTCAGATGATAGTGTGGAAGCACAGAGATTTGGTCAAATGCACCCAAATTCTGAACCAAAGGAATTTTGGAAAATGTGCTACTGTTCTGGTAAAAGAGAGAAAATCAAACCCACCTCAAAAGATATAAAGGATCACAGAGTTTTTAATTCCTCCAGGATAGCGATCTTTAGTGACATTTTGAACAATAGTGTCTAAGTCTATTGTTTAAGATGTTTAAAACTATTTCAAATATTCATGAAAGGAATCCCACATTGTTTAAAATGGTTAACGAGTGCTGCCTATACCTTCTGTCAGATCTGGTTGTAACAGTGAAACCACTATAAGGTTATTCTGATTAGTATATAGACCATGCTTTTATAGTTGCCCTCCTATAGTATCTCAGGTGGGAAAAATCATCCATATATTTTCTCAGAATCATGACCTGCAAGTATGGAGGTTTTTTCATTCCCTAAGGAAGAGTCGTAAATGTTGGTGACATAAAGCAAACTAAGTCTGGGATACTAATGTGAATTGTAGCACATTTCTTTTCCAGAAAGCATAACTAGCTGCATAATATTACAGAATTTACAGGGTTTAGCCTTCTATTCTTCTCTCCTTCATCTGTAACACAAAACCTCACACATCTCATATCTGTTGAGGAGCTGCTTGCTAGGTCCACCTCTGGGCATAGCTGAGCTTCCTTCAAGGCAGGTAATGTACATTTTCTTAATGGATAGACGGACTTGTTGCTGGGGTTGATATACCAGCACTCAGAAGAGAAAGATATTAGTTTATCATTGGCCTGGAGAGCTTCCATGTCAGGAGTTCCATGCTGGTACAGAAGTTGTGGCTCCTGTTATCTTTCCTATTCAATCAGCTCTATCAACTTTCCAGTATCTCACTGTGTTCATCCATCTCACTCTGCAGTCTGGTTTCCAAACTAGATAAACAAATGTCTCCTGAACTTCACATTTGGAATTCACCATTACAACCATTTTGCTGAAAAAAACCCCCAAAAAACCCAACAACAAACAAACAAACAGAAAAACCAAAAATAAACAAACAAAAAAACCCCAGTGAAATTAATAAGGTCTCAAAATTATGTGCAAGAACACATAGTTTTCAAGAAGAACTTGTGATACCATGTGTAAAAATTAGATGTTTCTATTAAAGTTCCTAAGTTTGGGTAATAAGAGTAATTCCCTGCAGTGTTTTTATTCCCACCCTAGATTCAAAAGGATGACAGGTATGTTGCTCCTAATGAAAACCACAGCCCTGAAACAAGGTGCGTATTATAAACAGAATGTAGAAAGGAGCTGGACATTCATCTCTGAGATTTACAACAGCCACCACGATAAGCAGGCAATCCTTCAAGTTAAGCTTAGGCAATGCTGAAGCACAGTCCTATCTGTTTAGGTCTTCCGGAGTGCTGCATGGTAACTGGAAAGGGATGGATGCATGAATTCTACCTGAAGCTGGGTTCCAGAGCTTCCTCGAAATAAAAGGTGGTGTCAGTTAGCACCAAAGTGCTGGGTATTGAGGACTTTCATCTGTAGTATAGTTTCAATATGTTCCATCTTAAAGGATAATTAGTGACTGGAGTATTCATGGTCAGTGAGATTCTAGCTTCAAGTCAGGACTCTGGAAGAAAACTTGAGTGCTTTGAGAAATGCAAACTCTCAAAAATTATGACCAACATGACAGTTTAAGAAAACAAAATCACCTATTCTAATGTTTAATTTCAGTATATTCCAGGAGTTTCTGCATTAAAAATTAGACTAAACCCACTACAATTAATGGAAAATAAAGGATGGGCTGGGTTTTTGTATATGCTATTTGGTTTTTCTTTTAAATAGTAAAAAATCACCTGAACCTTGAATTTCTAATTTGGCAGAATCACTATAGCGAAGCTTATTATAGGGAGACTAAAATATTTTTCATTAGGTTGTTGGAATACTTTTTTATGAAAACCTTGTCTTGTATTTTAGAGGACAGATCTTTCTACAAGTCTAAGCTTCTCAGAATTTATCATCCTATTGTGGGAATCTAAAATACAGCAGAATTAAAATATTTTTGGACTTTAACAACAGAACTAAAATAAGGGAACAAAAGTAACAGTAGCACTTCACAGACTGTTTTCACTATCTGTATGCTATCTTAGAATATTTAAACCACCATTTTTTACTTTTCAAAGTTATGCATTTTCATACTGTATGATGCAAAGAGATTAAGACTTTCCAATTGATGTCTAATTCTAGTCTGGTCATTTGTTTTCAT
>JAVHNF010025894.1:0-12293 GCA_034783455.1 Micropsitta finschii | reverse complement strand
TTCAATCTCCAAGTTAGGAAATTGGTACTATTCAAGTCAAGCCCATAAAGTTATAGATTTGCATATTAAAAACCCCTGTTAACATACAGAAACTAAAGCCAAAGTAATTGAAAGCCTCAAGGTATAGCAGAGTTACCTGCTCAAAACATATGCACGTGCATATTCCTGAGCATCCCATGGAAACCAGGAATGGTTGATTTGAGTACAATAAGGCACATACCCAAAATATCATACAGAACTGATCTCTGGTCCCCAAATAAGGATTAGACTTTCATTTCAAAACCAGGACACAATATACATTGCAACTATCATCCCTTCCCCAGCAATATAATTTCATTTTTCAGGTTTTAAAGCCTGGTAGCACACTCCTTAAAAACTGATAAAACATGACTTCCTTCCCCAGGGAAATTAATTCCCTCCAGATCATGATTAACCTATCAGCTGCCAAAAAGAGGGAGCTTTAGAACTACAGCATCTCAACAGCAGGTGCACTGAAGCAGAAGTCACACAAGCTTAAAGAAACAGTGGCCATTGAACTCAGTGGGTGAGGTATCACACAGTGAGATAACCCAGAATCAAAAGGAATTACATTGTTATACAAACTCTATGTTGTTCGTTGCATGGTCTACAAGATTATCCATTTTCCTTGTATTTGCATAGAAGCACACTATTCCCTCTCTGTGTGTATATATATTTTTAATAATTCTGAAGGACAGATAATAACATCTGCCTTTTTGGTTTTTTTTCTTCACAAAACAGAATTGGGTATGAAATTGGTAATAGCATTGAGGCTGAACAGCAATCATTATGGCAGAGCTGCAGAGCCAGCTTTGCATTCTTTAAACAGCCCTATGCTTAAGAGCACACAGGTCTGGGAATAAGATTTCCAATGTTCAGAAATCCCATGGAAGGCACACTCTGGGGTTCAAAAGCAGCAACAACTGCTCTTCTTCACAGAGCTTGGGAAAAGAACAGGTTGAGACCATGCTTCCTCCATCTTCCAGGCATCAGTTATTTCTTTCTATTGCAAAAGGGGAATTTTTGGCTATCTTTCTTTTTAGCCAAGCCACCAACTCCATCAGAATTTCATTGCGACTCTGCCTCCACAGATACTTTAAGGCAGATATAACTGAGAGAGGAAGCTGGATACACTCTCCTCCTATTATAAAAGAGGGTTTAGCCTGATCTGAATTATAAGAAAGGGTAAACCCCTGATTTTCAGCTGGATTAGTTCTCTGTTCCACCCCTCAGCATCCTCCAAACACACCTTTTCAAGGGAAAGGGAAGGAATGGCTGCTGTTGTTCAGTTTTTCTGTTCTCTGTTCCAGTGTTAACATGGAGGAGCACTTGTGCCAGAATGGTAGCAGGAACAAGTGGCCAAGGTGAGGGTGGCTGTGGGACCACCTATCTCGGTCAGCAGTTCCATCTGAGATGAGCTTAAAGCAATATCACAGAGTCAGGCTGAGAAAGCAAGTGATTTTATTGGTCTTTGCCAATAACCACAGTTTCTTTGATCATGTCAAGTTCAGAACATGTTCTCCTCCTTAATAGGTCCTCCCTGCCCATCTAATACTTGTTTTAAAATTGGTGCACATCCCTTTCTGCAAATAATGGCTGAAAGAATGCAGCAGTTGCTGATACTACAAGCTCAGATCAAAAGCTACTGAACTAGCCTTCAGACCACCGGCTATAGGCCTGAGCACCATTTGATCTTGGATTGACTAAAGTCAACATTAAAGTTATTAACAATTCTGGCAGCTCAAACTTTTTCTTCAAGACAGAAAGAGATGACAGAAAACTATGACAGCCCAGCAGTTCTCAAAGCCTGAAGAGTTAATCCTATCACTTTTTATTCCTCCTTCAAAGGACCCAGTGCATAATGAGAAAACCCCAGCAGTACACTCTGGCAGCAAGGAAGGCCAACAGCACCCTGGGCTCTGTTAACAGCAGCATGGTCCAGGAAAGGGATTATCCTCCTCTACCTGTGAGACAGCCTTTAGACACTGGATCCAGTTTTGGGCCCCTTCAGTACTAGAAAGACATCAACCATCTGGAATGATCTTAGTGGGGAGCCCCCAAATTGGTCAGAGAAGCACTTGTTCTTTGAGGAGAGGCTGAGGGATTGAGATTTGTTCAGCCTGAAGAAATGGCTTTGGGGAAGACATAACAGCATCCTGCCTGTACCCCACTGCAAGGGGGACTGAGAGGATGGAGCCAGAGTCTCACTGCAGCACAGTGGTGGGAGGACAAGCGAGAATAGGCACAAGAACAAACGAGGTTCAAGACTGCAGATAAAGAACACATTTTCCCCTCCATGAGGGCAGCTAAGCAGCAGAGCAGGCTGCCCAAAGGGATTGCATAGGCTCCATTCTTTCAGGTTTTAAAGACGCTGCTGGATTAAGCCCAAGCAACTGTGTCTGATCCCAAAGCTAATCCTGCTTTGAGTAGGTAGTTTGAGCTCCTGAGGTTCGTATGATCATATATAGTCTAAAAATATACATATACACACCTCCTTTATAAAAAAATTATGAAAGTATTACTTGAAAGAATTAAAATGTATTGCAAGTGGCAGCCAGCTCACCAGTAAATAATATTCAAAACAAACCATTTTGCAAATGAGCAGGTAATAATTAAATAGATAGATAAATAAATAAATATCCTCCATAGGCATGCCCTGACACCTTTTCTTTCCACACCACGGAAAACAAGTTATATTTGCTGTAATGGAACAGAAATCAGCGAAGATCAACAGGGCCCTCTTCTTCCCAACTTTGGGGAGAAACACATCTGCCGTCTTTTCCAAGTGATTCAGGTGATTCAAATCAAAACAGGGGGAACAAAGCTTCTAATGGAACAGAGTTCTAATCACACTCAAGACACTCACCCATAAACTCAGCTGACTCAACATTTGAAAAGACTCACCCCAATCTGTCATTCCATGGTCAGAAGTTAAAATAAATGCAGTTTTTCCATCATTTCCATAGAAATTGTCAACCATGGAAGCAATTTCTTTTACACCCTCATCAACTTTTTTAATATTCTCCTTGTATTCCCTAGAAAAATAAGAAAGAATGTTGTCAGATTCAAGATGGTTCTCACACTTGGTATACAGCAAGTTTCTCAGCCAGAATGTCCAGTCCTTTGATTATAGACAGCTTTACCCTCTAACCTCAAGCTTACAAAAGGCTTCCTAGATGTAAAACCTCTCCTCCTCTAAGTCTTATTAAAGATACTAAATTGTCACAGCACAGTTTGAAGGTTCCTGAAATTACTGTCTTAAATAGATGTTTATTTGTATTTCAAATCTGACCTGTCCTTGATTGAAGACTATAATGTAACCACCCACAGCTATCAGGCAAGTTAAGGAGAACACCAGAACTAAGGAATTCCGGAAAAACTCAAACACCTTAAATTGTAAGTTTCAAAAATTACCTTAAGCTAGTAACTAAATAGCAGAGATCTCACCATGCAGGGACTGTTTTGAGAAGATTCACAGATCAGCACAGACCCCAGAGTTTAGTTAATAGAATCTAAACCAGAGAATCATATATTTTTAGAAAAGTGACCATGATTAACTTCCAGCCAACTAATTTTCTATTTGTTGCTATTGCTAAAGTCAGCTTTAAAGCTCTATCTTCAAAAAATCCTAATGGAAAGATTCACTTAGGAAGTATAACCTTTGGAATGATGCAGGAAATCAGAGCAAGGATTTTGAAAGTATGCAAGGGTCAAGACATAATATCTTACATTCAAAGCACGTGAGGAAATAAAAAGAAAAGTTCTCAGATAACACAGTTTAAAATGAATTGGTGATAAGTAGTGTTAATCTAAACTCTTCTCTTTGTTTAAGTGCCCTAAGGAAAGCTAAAACATCATGCTGGATTTTGCAGCCATTATTCTTAAAGTTACTGTAGTCTATAAATTCAGCCATATCATTTCAGCCATGGAGAATCCAAGAACTGCTTCCATTTTATAATTAAAACAGCAATTTCCTATATGTCCTTTATATTATGTGTTGACTATAAGATAAACTGCTAAAAATCATATTCAAGTATAGAAGTATAACCAGGAACACTGTATGTAGCAAAAATCTGCCATTTCTACAGAGATGACCTTAAAACAAAACACAAAACAAAACCAAACCCAGACAACTCAGAACATAAAGTAATCATGGTGACATATATGACCTATTATAGAAACCCTCAAGACCACAAGCCTTGTTTCAGGCTTGATTAATAGCGCTGTTAAAAAAGTAACAGTATGCATTTAAAGCTAGTAAGCAAGATATGTTTAATTTCTCAGTTACCTTGAGTTTGGTCGATGAGCATGTCCATTCGTGTCTATGCCTAGCAAATGCAGGAACAGAACCACTTTCTCTTCATTCAGTGCAGAAAACAATGTTTGATTACTTCTAGAAGAATTAAAGAAACTCTGTATAGAATAAACCATTAAGATATTAATCTGAGTGCAACGGAAAAAGATGAAAGGCAGCCTATTAAAACTAAACCACTGTTGTTTTCATATCAAAATACTAGTAGCTGTTAGAGTTACAAAAAAGAAGAATTAATTACTTCCCAGTTTACTTCTTGGAGGATGTCCACCATCAGTATAGTCATTCAAAGTTTCAGCTTATCTAAGACAACACTCCTCAAGTTTTGGTTTTCCTGGGGAGGGGTTGGTTTGGGCTTTGGGGGTGTTTTGTTTTGCCTTTTTTTGTGGGGTCGATTTTGGTTTTTGCTGTTGTTGTTGTCTTGTTGGTTTTTTTTTTTGTTTTTTTTTGGGGGGGTGTTTGTTGGTTTGTTTTTTTTGGGGGGGTGTTTTGGTTTTTGTTTTGTTTTGGTTTTTTTGAGTTTCCTGAGAAATACCAGATAACTGAATATTATCTCTTCTTTGCCTCCTGTATAATCACAGTGATGAACCATTCCTGAGCACCACTCATGGCTTTAACTTCCAATGATTTATCAATTTCAATCTGGAAGAAAAGGTCTCAAATACTTGCTTTGGAAGCAGGTTCTGCAGGACTGAGATACCATGTTATAGCTTGTCTGCAGAAACTAAATTAAAACGGAACAAAACAAGACATGCTTTGCAAATATATGAACTACAGAACATACATCTGCCGTGCACATGTCCTACTTAAGCATCCCTGAGGCAGATGCCATGGGGGATTTCCCCCTCAGATTGAATGAGTTTTGACACGGCTATTTTGTGTTAGACCAGCCATATTGCCGCAACGCAAAATGCAGGCAGACAGCTATTCCAAAATGATATCCCTAGTAACAGCATTGCCCAAGGAAACAAAGCTAGGCAGGGTTTTAGCTCAAAGAGCACCCAGAGAACCTTTCAGTATACTAGCAAAAAGAAAGTGTCTTTGAATTTCATACAAGAGTCTATGAAAAATGCTGGTAGAGCCAGTGAACCATTTCTGCCACCAAAGGACAGAGGAGTCCACCACACACACCTGTGATTCTGATGGAATCCTTAAAAACTGAAGCTCACACCTTGTGTAAATGAAAGTCACTGTACACTGAGGAAGATCAAACTGGCAGCAGGAGTATCTAGAAGGCTGTGTCAGGAAACCATGGCAGTGCATTATTACACCTTTTTTGTTTCACCCTTGAATATATACAGACTGCATGGACTAATATTTGCATGCTCTCAACTTCAGCTCTTGTCTAAACAAAATCATGACCAAAGTCAAAAGAAATTTTAAATAAACATACAGAACAAAATCTGATCACATTCAATAGCAATATAATTATTCCTACGAAGATTTCCATTTCCCACCTGCATACATTTGATGTCAAACCAAAGAAGCCTTCCAGAGCACACCAGTAATTTGCAGGATACAGTATAACTCTGGTTTTTCATTTTTAATTAAAGGAAACAATATATCAAAACAATCAAACAGGAAACTCCCCAGATTAAATTCTAAAATGCATATCAATATTGGAAGGGAGGTATTTTTCTATCAGAGAATGATTAAGCAAAAGAAACTGTTGCAAGGAAGACAAGGCCTGATCTCTTCCACCAGACAAGTCCCTAGGACATACCAAAACCACTCTGCTCTCCCAGCCATCTTGTAAGCCAGAGCAGCAGCAGCAGCAGCTAGAAGACCTTGCCCAATCTCTGTCTAATTAAGAATGAGACAGCAAATGGAAGATGAGTGTAACCTAAGATGAGGCATCTTTTCCCAGAGTGCATACCAAACTTTACCCATAACATTCTTTTTTTTTAATAGTTTACTGAAAAGAAGAAAGAGGAAGTTCACCACAAGGAGTTATTTTAGACTGCTAAAGGTGTTGCATTGGTAAGCAGGAGATCAAACAGTAGGGCAAAAAACCACCTTGCTCTGGAGGTTGCTGAACTGTTTGTCAAGCACTATCCTCATATCATCTCGTAGCCTGTTAAAAGCCTCTTCTTTTTGGTACTCAGCATTCTCAAAACACGAGACCAACCACCACTCAGCACTAGTTTCTGAGTCACCATTACATAACTATATCTTTCTATCTCAGTTGTTTCCCTTTTATTTGCTCCATTCAGTAATACTACTTCCTTCATATATTTAAGCCAAACGCTACCACGAAGTTTCAGGGATGGAAGTAAAGAAC
The DNA here is from genome assembly GCA_034783455.1 of Micropsitta finschii. Taxonomy (NCBI): domain Eukaryota; kingdom Metazoa; phylum Chordata; class Aves; order Psittaciformes; family Psittacidae; genus Micropsitta; species Micropsitta finschii. Next base: position 5,682 of record JAVHNF010025894.1, on the reverse strand, counting down.
AAGATCAGTTTCCTGAGTCTTAAGAAAAGGCAGCTAAGGAGCAATTTCATTTCTGTTGTAGAACCGTCTACTGGGTAAAGAGAAGATTGAGACAGATTGCTCAGAAGGCCTCAGTAATGGGACAAGGGGAAACGCAATTTGAAATGTGGGAAATTCCAGGCCCGATTAGCCTGCTCTAACGGCACCTCCTTCATGCAGGAAGTTGGACTCAATAACCACTACAGCTTTCTTCCAGCCTTCTTTTTCTATGATTCTGGCAACCTTTCTACAATTTTCTGGCAATGAAAACCAAATAATTCCCTGGCTACAACTGATACACAATTTAGTAGATCAGTGATAAGTTTTCCATTAAAACATTCACAGCAAAATGTAAAGTTAATTATAATGCAACACTAGTTAAAATATTACGAGTTTGGTAACAATTGTATGAAATCTTTTAGTATTATCTCCCCTCCCTAGATGGAGAAAGCAAAGAAGAAAAAAAGACTACCTAGAAGACTTAGCAAATACATGATTTACTGATGTCTGAAAAAAAATATCGACTCCATAGATGTTTAACGTAAGGTGCTGGGGACTATTTGTTTCTCCAAAGAGCCCTCCATTGAAGCATAACCTTTTAACACAGCTGATAAACTCTTGCTGACTGCATGGACGTACAGGGAGGAAGAGACCAAACCTTCTCTTTCCACAAAGCTTCTTCATACATAAAACTAGAACAACTTAAATTGGTCAATTAAAGATGTGCATACTGATTTGCGCTGTGAGAGTTTAGTTATGCCAGTGTTTAGGTGTAAAACAAATGTACAAAGGCAGGATCAACATATATATGCCAGGTTTATGTCAGCTGAGCATGCCCATGCACAAGACTCCTACACATAAATAAAATATTCAACCATTTTACTGCTAGTTACAGCAGAGCTCTCTGTACTGAAATACACTGACGGAAATCAACAACAGGCCATGGGCTGCCTGCACATCTTCAAAGTTTAACATAATTCAGTTCTGGACTCCAGCCCCTACCCTGAACGGATGAGAGAGTCAGAAGGCTTGGTCTGGCAGAAAGGAGCGAAAGGAAGAATGAAGTAGTATGCTCAAAATGAGGAAAGAAATAAATAAAAAGGAAAAATAAGTGTTTGCCATCTGCACCCACATGTCCATTTAAAAGACATCAACTGAATATCTCAAGTATATCCCACCTGTGGTCATAATAAATTGTGGTTAGACTATTATTGGGCTCATCTCCATGACTTGCAGGAATTGAATTCCTGCAATTTTATTCATTTTACCCGAAAAAGAGAGTTCAATCTTACGAAACTGTTTGCCACAAAATACTTAAAAAAATCAGAAATGCATTAAAAAGACCACTTTTCTCCCTGTTAGTTAACCTAGACTCCCAGTATTTTGCTGCCTAATTTTTCTTTACTACAGATTCAAACATGATCGACGTAAAAGTTATTTAACTGAGAATCATTGAGCCACATTGCGCTAAATTACAATCAGTTCCTTAATTGTTTGGAAAGCTTCTAAGAAACCCACACAACCAAACAAAAAATAAACAGAAAAAACCCTGCAATCAATCAACTCTATACCTATCTGGATCTCTAAGCCACTCCCGGGCTATTACTGAACATTAAAACTTCTGAGTTTTAACATAGCTGCAGATAAAAAGCCTTTTCTTACTCAATTTTTTTCTGTCCCAAGAAAGGGCTAGGATCACCTTATACCACAAGTGGATGTGACAGGAACTATCAAGTATCCTATATTTTTTCCTCCACTCATGACTGAAGCAATCTCCTTCTGACCCATACAAATGAAAACTAGCCGGACTTTCACATCTCCTGACCAATGGTGTTATCACTATTTAGCACTATTGAAATGAACAAGCAATTTCAAGGTGCCATCACTAATAGCTCAAACGTTAGTTATCCATTCCCCGTTTTTTTCTCCCCATCTTTCTTGGGGCAGAGGAAGCCACAAGTGGCCCTCATGATGCTCAGGATCTGCTGACTACACAGTAGAGAGGGAGTATACATAAGCATCTTTTAGTTCCTAAAGAGGCAGAAATCCAGGGACGACCTTGCCCAATGCAGAGTTAAATAAGATGTTGTTAAATATTTGAGATAAAATTCAAAAGAGAGAAAAAAAAAAAAAGCAAGCAAAGTGGAATTTAGATCTCAGCAAACTGTCACTGTTACTTACATATAATCCCACCATCATAGCTGACAGTTGCCCGGGTTATAAAAGCAGAGTGACCTCAGTTTTAGTCAGCCTTGAGTTTCACACTTCTGAAGCAATCACTGATGTGTAATTGAAGAGATGATTAATGGAATGAGTGTTTTACAACAGTCAATCAAGTCCTATCCATTCACAGTGTGAAAGTGAGATGGGCAAAATAAGTCTTTAAAGTTAGTCTTTAAATTAATGGTGCTGGTTCCAAGGAAAAAGTCATCACTAATGACAAAAATATTAAACATCATTATAGCTTGAAAAGGTGTTTTGAAACAAAATGAAGTACCACCCTCACATACCTGTGCACCAGGGTACAACTTTAAGACAACAGCTATTCAAGTGTGACAGCCTAATTTGATTTGTATTATTCATACGCCTTATATTACACAACCTGGCACAAGTGCACATTCATGGCAGTTAGAAAAAATATCTTTTCATTGTGAACTCAGAAAATCACTTCCTTTGAAATTAGTAAACTATAATGAGCTTTTCTACCCTGCATCACTGTTTAAAGACCCAGCCTTGGTTTCATAATATAGATGCTGATTTGGTTTACTTATTTACTTGGTTTAATTTTGCTTTGCTTTGATTTATGCTAGTTAGCTAATGTTAATGCATACAGCTCAGAGATTTTGTGGGAGAAGTTTTATTAAGTCTTAAACTCCATTAACATTGTTATGAGATCCAAAAAGTAACTCTCCTAATTGTTCCACTGATACAGGTATTTATACACCAATGCCCACTATCCCTTCCAGTATCGAAAGGGGGGTACAAGAAATCTGAAGAGGGACTTTTTACAAGAGCGTGTATTGATGGGACAAGGGGGAATGGCTTTAAGTTGAAAGAGGGCAGCTTTAGATCAGGTATTAGGACTTAATTCTTTATTATGAGTGTGGTGAGGCACTGGAACAGGTTACTCAAAGAAGTTGTGGCTGCCCCACCGCTGGAAGCGTTCAAAGACAGGTTGGAGAGGGCTTGAAGCGTTCAAAGACAGGTTGGACAGGGCTTGAAGCAACCTGGTGTAGTGAAAGGTGCCCCTGCCTGTGGCAGGGTTGGTGGAATTAGATGATCTTAAAGTCCCTTCCAGTCCAAATCATTCTATGATTCTATGATCAGCATTTCATAATCCAGAACAAGTGAGGTAGGCATGGAATAACCTGAATATATGAATTAATGAATTCATGGACATGGAATAACATGAATATAGGAATTAATGGAATCAGGGACTGTAGTGATAGGACAAGGAGTAAAGGGGTTAAACTTAAACAGGGGAAGTTAAAATTAGATATAAGGAACAAGTTCTTTACTGTGAGGGTGGTGAGGCACTGGAATGGGTTGCCCAGGGAAGTAGTGAATGCTCCATCTTCAGCAGTATTGGACAAAACCTTGGGTGGCATGGTTTAGTGTGTGGTGTCCCTGCCCATGGCACTGAGGTTGGAACTAGATGATCTTGAGCTCCTTTCCAACCCTAACTATTCTATGATTCTGTGATTTATGCATAGTTTAGCCATCACAAACTTTTGGATCTGAAGAATTCATCAAAGGCTTTTGCTATGTTCTTGCCAAGAAAGATTTCTAAACATGAATTTTCTACTTTTCTTCCCTCCCTTAGATGATTGTCATTGAAGTGGTCAGGTGAGCTATTTTGTTTGTTTCTTTGCACTGTTTTTGTTCCCAAATTTAGGAATTTATTATATAGTTATGCCTATGGAATAGGCACAGAAATTCAATTACTAGCTTTAAAAGAATCCAGTTTATGTTTTCATGTAAAGGAAATGTAACCGCACCAGCACTGAAATTAAAAGGACACTTTGGGTGACAAATTTACAAAGTTAAATTTTAAAGATACCCCTAGGTAGTAAGAGAGATGTTTTCAAAATATATAGTAACAGACATATGTTATCAAAACATATCAATCACTAGAATTTTAAGGTTCTATAATTCATTGTTGTTATAATTATAATTCATCAGTTATAATTCAAATTATAACTTTGCTACTTAAGTCTATTTTGACTTTGTTTCCACCTAATAAAGAAGTGAATGATAAAGCACTAAACAAAGCCAGCTAATTGTGAGTTCAGAAAGTAGTGGCCACTAAACAAAGCCAACTAATTGTGAGTTCAGAAAGTTGTGGCCACTAAACTGACACACTCATTGCAAGAAATTTGCTGAGCATGTGTGATGACAGCTTCAGGATATGCAGGTGAATCTGAACACAAGACCACATGAGAGTCCTCTATGCATGCATGGCAAGATTGCATGGTAGAAAAGAGCTTCAAACCTCAAAATCCATAGTATGAGCAGAATGACATGCTGTTTACTGTACACATTTCCCAGTGGGACTCAGGTCAAGGCTTTCCAAGGCAGCTACTGTCTTCATATTCTAGGGACCTAATTTTACTCTTTCTGGAAGAAATAGCTTAAGAACAACAGAAAAAACCAACACCTTCCCATGTTTCTACAAATGTGACTTCTCAACATGTGACCTGGTTAGGACCATATGAAATAGCACACAATTTTACAACAGAAAATACTGGTAAAACAGTTAAACTCACATGAATAATCACAGCCAGAAGACATATGCAGACAGAGCGAGCAATGGTGTGACAAAAAGCTGTTTAAATCTTCTCTTTCTCAGAAGATGAGGTTAGCACACTTAGGGTGTATCTTACTACCAATAAAAGGTATCCAATACTTTCAGCCAGGTTATCACATTATTTCATTATTTAAAATATTTCACATTTTTATTATATGAGCCAAATGACACAACATAGTCTTCAGTCTCACTTCATTTCATACTAACATCTTGTAGATTCTCATTTAAAGATGCTTTAATTTTTTTTTAATTTTTTTTTTTTCTGGTTATCTTAGCATATGTTTCATTTTTGCACATGCATTTCTTTCCCATGTGTTGTTTGTGTTGCATAGCTTATAACTATTAAAAAAATTTCATTCAACAATACAGTTAATAATGACTAGGGATAAAAAAATTGAAATTTTTCAATGATCTGTGTTTATGTAGAAAATTTAAAATATCTAAACCAGTTAATCTGTCATCTTTCATAAGAACTAGAAGTTTATTTCTGAACTCTCCACTTAGAATGAAAGGTTTTCTACCACTAAGAAAATGCCTTTCTTTTAACACGAAAAAAGTCAGTTCTGAAGGAAAATAACTAGGGGCAGTGAGAGGAAATTAAACAAAGCAATATTTAGACAGAACTGAAGGCGATTTTTCTAATATTGTATGGATAAAGTCTCTGGAAGGGAAAAACCAGTTCTATTACATAGTACAGCTTATTACATTAGACAGTTTTAATTCGATTGGACAATAGAAGCCTAGAACCAAAATCCATTCTACAGCAGGTAAGAAATTACTTAAAACTCCCTTACTTCAGCACCACATTTAAAGATAGGAAAATGTCCAGATTTCTTTAATTTAATCTGCAATGGCTA
>JAVHNF010025893.1:4752-15104 GCA_034783455.1 Micropsitta finschii | reverse complement strand
TCACCCAAGTGTTTAAAAATTCTGATATGGTTTATTTTTTTTAATTCACCTTCATCTGTTTGCATTTACATTTTGGTTGTAGTGTGGGGAAAGAAAAAAATTCAAAACTTTCTCCTGAAAAGGTTAAAGTTTAAAGAAAAAGTTGCATCATGCAGCTTATACAGCTGAGCATGTGGACTCATTTCAAAGACCGTCTTCAGCACTGGTTTCACTTTTTGTTAGTTTGGCGATTTTCAGTTAGACTAGTCTGGAAAACCAGAAAGTTCAGCGCCAATGTTTTGCATGTGGCCTATGTTCATTACATGGCCTCATATGCTCTTCCATGATGAAAAAGACCACATTATTCCAAGCCAAAGTTATAGCTGTATATTGCAGCTACCTTTTGTTGTGCAACAGGAATTCTTCACCTAGTTTTAGTTTATATCTAGTCTAAGATATATCTAGTCTAGTCTAGTTTTACCATGAAAGTAGGCAGTTCTCTTTCCTCCAAACAGTGAAAGTCAACTGGATGTGAGAAACTAAGAGTTTTGCTCTACCTTTTTGAGAGATTTTCCATTCTTTTCTAACCTTAGTGTGATGCTTTTACTTTGTAAACATTCATGTCTTACATAATCTAAGATCACAGTTATCACAGCAGCATTACAGGAGACTTATCAAGTTCATAGGAAATAAATCTAATTATAGAGCACCACAGTACTCTGGGAATTCTCTTGTAATTTAATACATATTTAAAAAATACAGTATATTCTTTAAAAACAGAATATACTTTCAAACTTTCTAAAATAACTTGTATGCATATAGCAAGAATCCTGGCATTCAGTAGAAGCAACAGTTCCATTATTAAATTTACAGAGTAAACAAGGGTTCTGCCAAATGCTTGTATCACACACAAAAAATTGTCCCTTTCAGAATCTTTTCCTTGCTTCCTTTGTGTAGATATTTCCCACTACAGCATTAAAAACTACCCCTTGACTTAACAAAGTGATGTTATAAATGGTTGGAGCCTTTTCTCTGTTGCATCAATTTTACAGCCACCTAACCCCATTGACCTCAACAGATTCGTAATACAAAATATGATATAAAGGCCTCTCTCAATCTCATGATTCCATGAGAAGAGATGGTAAAGAATTACAGACCACCCTGTGCATCCATATGTGAATTGTGTTCTTTCCTCTTCAGGATCAAACTCCCAGCTGGAATAAAGACTTTGGTAGAGATGAACTGGGCAAGTCATAGGAAATGCTGGAACAGGACGGCACACAGGGCATAGTAATGCGGGTGTTTAACACTAGGTACCTTCCTCTATATTCAGTGACATAAACAACGAGGCCTTAGATGCTGATGTAGATGTCTAAATATAGCAGATAACCCGTAGTAGAGTGTCTGTCACAGGGGCCACCACTGACTATGCAGCTAATCAAGGAAGCGCCTTCCAGTGCCCAGTCCAACTTTTGCACAAGGCAAAGGTTAAGGTTTCCCAATAACAAACTGACAAATGTAGCAAGCCTACCCTCCCTGCACTACCCACCACACTGCTCAAACAAGGATGGGGAGAAATGACACTGAAACCCAAATGTGCAAGTGGTTTACTCTCATTCAAAGTATTTCTTTGTCAGTGGGAAGAGAATAATTTCTAATACTTCAAACAAAAGGAATTGAAAGCAAGAAGTTTATTAATATGAGCATTGCTTCACTGGTAGCATATAATGAACAACTTCATGGAGTTTTTTTAATAATAAAGCTGCAAAAGAGACCAGGCTTATCCCTCATATAGCTTAAACTGTCTGGTTGACCACACATTAATTTTTGTTTTAAGTAAAAAATAAAATTGAACAAAACAAAACCAAACCAATAAAACCACCCCCAAACAAACAAAAAAAAACCCACAAAAACCAAACCAAAAGCAAATTTTTGGAGTTAGAGAATTGATACCACTTTCTTACAAATTACTTACTGGAATTTCTTCCTCTCAGAGTAGCAGAAAAATGTAACATTTGAAAAGGTAGTTGGAGAAGACAACATTTTGGTCTGAACCTAGCTAGTAGATCAGGACACTAGACTGATCATTTTTATGCTTCAGCAAGAAGCTGTAACTTTCAACCAGCACTGTCCTCTAGTAAGAGCCCTCATAAAGAATTAGCTATTTGTAGTTAGCCTCCTAGAAATACCTTTTCTCGGCCAGTCCTACCTTTGCCTCTATAAAGTTGGCACTGGCTCTTGGACATCAGGGTTTACTACCCTGTCAGGGGGAGGCTTCACTGAACTTTGCCCTGCCATCGGATACCAGCGCCCAGGGAGTAGGTATGGTAGGATCGTGGTAGGAAAAGTGGGAACACTAGGTAATTCTGCTCAAACAGCCAAGTTGTCTGCCAGAGCCTAACATAGGAGGACAAGGGCTTGAAGCCTAAAACAGAGGTGCAAATTGCTTGGTACTCAAGCTGTGGTCTGCTGCCTGCATGCATAAAATTCTAAGGCTCTGATTTTCCAAGTCACTCAGTGAACGCACATAGCTTTCAAGCTGCTTTCAAAACCCAACCTGAAGATAGGCCTTTTAGTTTGCTTGTTTTGTTTTAAATCAGGTTTCAAAAATTTCCTTTGTATGTTTGAAACCTGGAATTTATTTTTTTTATGTCTATTATTATATAGCTACCTACCCTGCACTTACAGTTTGTTACTTTAAATAAAAACTGAATGCTTTTGACTACATTTATGGTACAGTGATGAAAATCTTGTGACTCTAGATGTCATATTTCTATTATAAAATATGTACCATCATTCTTAAAAATTAAAGCGTTTCAGGCTGCTATGCCATAATTGATTAAAGGGCTCATGCAGATGGCACTTCATGTATGGTACTTTATACTAGCTAACTTTGGGACAGAGAAAGACATGAGTAGAATGACAAGGGAAGCCCATGTTGTAGTTTGCTTCTGTAATACAAGAAGTACCTGTTTCAAAGCTGGTGTGGTTACATTAACATAAATTGCAACCATACTGGCTGACACACACTTAACAGTTTGGATTAAAACAAAATTAATAAATTAAATAATAAATTTAATAAATAAATTAAAAAAATAAGAAAATGTAACTAGAAAAATCATAATTTTGTTTACAGTTATTGCTTGTTCGAAATTTTAAAACAGTATAAACATAATGTAATTACATTAAATTGTTACAAATTTAAGCTGTGATACAGATTGACAAAACCTAAGAAAATTCAAGTTTTCATTGCTAAAGCTAAATGCACTGTTACCTCTGCACCAGCTCAGAACCCTGGGTTGACTTCACTGTCTCTGGTTGAACATAAAAGCATCTAAACTTAAATACGCACATAAGCTCGAAAAGCTAAAAGATGCAGCACTACCACTAATTTTATACTTTTGAGTGGCTGAGTCAGCCAGATAGTTGTCTTAAGTTATCCTTTCAACTACCTCAGTATTACCAAAAAAAGTGTCTGAAGGATAATATAAAGAACATTATCTGAATCAAAGCCTTTGACTGTTTGTTTGAATATGGTATCATATTGATATCATGAGAATAAAGGAAGGTTCTCTTGAAAAGAAGGTCAGGTACTTAACAGACAAGAGAGTGTACTTTGTGAGACTGCCCTAGTGCATACTTCAAAAACTGTGACAGAAAGGCTATTATTTATCCAGCAGACCCGAATGCTTCCAGAGGAGCAATTTCAGTCTATCATGAAATCGCACATTTAGAGTACATTATATGTTGAGGAAATGGGTCGTAAAAGTCCTATTGAAAAAAAATCATCATTTGACCTCTAAAGTATCTACATCTAACACTAGTAATCTTGTTTTTATATACCAATAGCAGTAATGAAATCACACTTTGCTCTTTTAGAGAACTCTTCACCCACTGATCTCAATGCTCTTTAACAAAAAAAGCTAAAAAGTATTAACTTCATTTCAGAGATGAGGAGAGGTATGAAGCAGCTCCTCTAGGATCACATAGTGTGTCACTGACAGAATTGGAAACAGAATGCAGGTTCTTTCAATTCAGCGCTTCAGCCACAAAACAATATTGCTTTTCTCAAATTTAATTCCTCTGAAGGAAAAAGAGTATCAATCATTTTTGCTGCATTGAAAGATCAGTGGAATTAAAAGGCCAGTATACTACCTTGTTCCTTTCAGGCCAGATCTTAGGTTGCTATTTATTCCTTTAATCTTTCCTAGTTACACCTAAGGAACTTGGCCCTATTCTCAGTATTAGAGGGATAGAGAAAGAAGACTCTGTGTCAGCCTCCATTTCTTCCTCAGTCATCCTTTTGAAAGCAACAGGAGAGAAGTCAGTCCTTTAAATAAGCAGCCCTTCAGTGTTGTCTCATGAGTTGATGAGGACAGGAAGGATGACACTATTGGACAACACGGTCTGCTAATGCCTTTCTCAATTTACACTCAGGAAACAACTGTGTTCATATTGAAATATTAAATGCTCCTGGGAAACAGATGATCTGAAGTAGTTTACAAAAGCCAACAAGCACTCCAGAACTGCCACAGAGGAAAGGGAAATAATCCCTGGATATTGTGGATCCCTGGATACTGGCTCTCTGTGCCTAGTGAACCACGGAGTTGCCATCAACTGCCATCTGATTGTCCTGTATACCCGGGCTCCATTGTCCTGCAATGACAAATTGGACTGTTCACAAAGAGATTAACCACTTTTATCCCGTGCTGTCTGCAGACACCTGCTAGGGCAACCATTAGGGTTGCTGGCTACGCAGCATGAACTAAAGTAACTTTGAAAAGACTCTCCCTGATCCTGATGACTGGCTTTAGTCACCCAAGATTAGAGATAAGATGGCACTAAAAAATGCAACTTTGCACACTCTTGGAGTGCTTCAGAGAAAGCTAATCATACCAGTCTTAGCACAGTCTGTAGGCATGAGAATATAATACCTGGCTCATTCCTTATCCCATCAAACCCACAAGAACTCTCTTCACTGCATTACAGCAGTACCTGCTGTGTTTTGTACAGGAATTGCACAAAAAAATTAAAAGGCAGGTGAGACTGTTAAAATAGTCATCTCCCTACAATTGGATTAAAACTATCATATAAATTTTTCTGCAGATCTTGAAAAGACAATGTTTTGGTCTTTTTTTTTTTTCTGTGGAAATATACAGTCTTATTAAATATTAACAGGTTAGAGAAGCACCACTTTCACTCTACTGTACAACCAGAGGTTTTTTATCATAACAAATATAGTGAATGTGAAGTAGAACTGTAGTGAAAAGGTTTACCTGCAGCTGCTGATCTAGTTCTGGAAATGTCAGAGGGAAGTTTTCAGAGGAAGCATCATCTAAAAGGTAAATATGATGTTAAAAGTCAATGTCCGCTGAAAAGGGCATTTCAAATGATCTGTTTAATGCTGTTCTACATTACATGTATTCACAATAATACTGTGATCCTGCAAACACCTCATCATTTGCTTATCTTTCTACACTTGAGATACCTCGATAGGCTACTTGAAAGTACTAATGGGTTGGCAATAAATAAATGTTTAGGTGATGGAAAGACAAAAGCCTACTTTGTATTGCCGTCATTAAAACCTAAACAAAGCCAGTTAACACAGTAGAACATGTGATAACTTAATAAGAAAAATGAATCTAACCAGTCTTTCTTCCTGAGCTTTCTATTACACTGCAAAGTAAAGAATCTTCTAAGGACAGCATCCTTATTACCAAAGTGTTCATTACTTGAATGAAGGGAAAAGTATCTTCCCCATCACAATACAATGACTTACCAGGGCTAACTCAACAACAGAAAACTTTTCTCTTACCACACAAAGGCAACCACAAGAACACACAAACCAGCCTGGCAACCCTAGAACTAGAAGACTTGTGATCAGAATGGGGAAGGCACCACAAACTTGTCCGTACTGCAAAGTAATGTCTTTAACCTGTAGGTAACAATCCTCATGAGCTAGAGTTAGTTGACTCATGACAACAGGCCAAACTGTGGTTTTATTTATTTATTTATTTTTAGTACAGGATTCCAGCAAAGGTGGGACAGACTGTGCCAGTTACGTCAGTGTTGTGAAGTGGACACCTGCCCACTAGTAGCTGGACTGAGATCAGAAATATGAATCATACTTGGTGGCGTCACAACTAGCCGCTGCAATATTTCTTTCTCAGTGACTTTCACACTATCAGTTTTGCACTGGATTGTGATGACTGTTTATGCATCTTACTACAGGTTACGGGAGGTCAAGAGAAGCTTACTATTAGCAAGCTTACTACAGTTATTTGTAATGTGTCAGAATTGAATAAGGATGGCTCTCATGGGAGAAAACTGCTAACATCCTGCAGCCTGCTCTGTGCTGGCAGACCTATACACACCAACAAAACCCCAACAAGATTAAGATTCTGCATATTCTTAGAGAATATAGACTAGGATTTGAATTATCTGTTAAATACTTATTTCCTGGTTTTCCTACCCTCAGTGGTCATACAGCAAACCAGGTTAGGGACAAAAAGTAAAATAATTCACCTTACCCTATGAAGAATAGACAGGGGGGCTGCCCAGAGAAGAAAAAAAGCCTACAGTGATACAGAGCGAAAAAGCAAAAGCTCTTGAATTTCCCCAGGAAACAAAGTGAAATTCTATATTTTAACAGGATAGAGGTTTTACTAGTATTATCAAGAAGACATATCCACTTCCACACACTTCAGTTTTTATGTTATGTCGCAAACATGTCCATTGTGGAAAATACTTTAATTGTTTTAATTCTTTTAATTGTATAGAATTGTAACACACTGATATGTAAGTGTTTACCTTTAATTTGCTGTTGCTTTCTTCACAAAATTTAAAAATAGACTAATATTCTAAAAGAAGAAAGATGAATCATACGGCAAGGCTAAAAGGAAGGATGGAATAGGGCTCAGTCTGACTAGGGGTACAGCTGCTCTACAAATATTTGGCTGAATAGCTGTTAAATATTCTGACAGAGATATTGGACCAGAGTTGTGGACAGCAGCTAAGCTGCTATTTGTTTTGACAATTCCAGAAGTACAATCTTTGGTACAGTAGCTTTAAGGAGGGACCTCAAAAATTTTTAACATAAGAAAAACAAAGCAAAAACAACTCCAAGAATTGTAACGAAACATCAGCCAAAAATTACTTTTTCACTGCATTGGATATTAACAAGAAATCAAAATTAATACAGTGTCAGAATATTAGAAAATATATTAGATTATCTTCAGAAGGGAACCAGTAGGAGAAATGTTTGGAAATACTTTTAAAAGGATGGGATGGAAACAGAAATTACTATAGAGGAAATCCTTTCAATAAACAGATGTTCCCTTCTTATTTTTTGAACTCAAGTGACTGAGTCAATGGTACTAAAAATAGAATGTACTGGTATCCTAACCATTATGACATACCATAGTACATTTTATGATGGGCCTGCCCTAGCATCCATTGAACAGCTGCTAGAGTTTTTTTAGTCATGCTAGTTTAAGAATTGTTTAAATCGTCATCTGATGTGCAGAACATTATCGAGAAAAGTCAAGGACTTCAGTGGTTTGAAACTTTCCTGAGTTCCTAATTCTCTTAGGCTACTCTGAAATTTTCAGCTGAAATATTTAGCTTACAAAAACTAACAGAAATTCTCACAGCTAACTGCAATCTTGCTTTCCATAAAAAGAAAAGCTTTCAGTGAAAATAAATTACTGCATCAGGTCAGTCTGGATTTCACTGTAGTCAAAGTAACAACCACAACAATAACAGCAAAAATCACTTGGTAAAACATAAACACGTTTGTATATCACACAAGGGGAAAGCAAATTACAGCTGTCATTCAGCTCCTAAAACTTTACTAAGGATATTTTCAGAAAGTCAAGAAGAAAGATACAAAGTCTTGCATTTTCCTCTAAATGTCACTATTGCCCTTACAAGCTTGAACACTGGGTGTTATGCAGGATATTGGACGAAACCACACTGTCTTCCAGCCTTAAAAAACTATGACTCTGAAAACCAGAAACACTGAAAATGTCTGAAATATCGAAGAAGATATTCTAAAGATCAAAACACTCTCATAATTATCTCTTCATCTGTTTATATTTTTTCTTTTCTACATCTCCTTAGACAACAGAATTTAGAAATAGCTCTTTTTCTCATTCTTCAGTTTATTAGCAGTATTTAATGAGTTGACTGTTACAAGGAATCACTCACATAATCAAAGACTCCCTTTATAATAAAGTTAGTGGCTTTTCTGTTCCACAAAACCCTGAAAATAACTAGGCTGATTCTTCACCTGATACAAAAAGCATCACGCTCCTGTGGTCACTATTTTACTGCTCCCTTCCCTGTCACTCATAAAGAAAAACGATTCAAGCTAATTGTTGAAAACATATTTTGTTTTAAAATAAAAATATAAAAAGTTCAGAGACTACAATTTGCTGCAACTGAAAATGAATCAAAGTTCTGGTCACAAGAAAAAAAGAAAGGAGGAAGAACATACACCTGAATGTTATGGCTGTCCAAGCAAAGTTAAGAGCACTAAGCTATGATGTGAAAGAGATCAGGGACATCATTACAACCACCTAAGTCAAAGTTATCTGTTGCGTAATTTCTAACTGAGTAGCACTTCTGCCTTCCCATAGATCCTGAAACTAATTTTGAAATATAAAAGTATACTAAAGGTAAAGTACCTTTACCCCCATTACAAGATGAACTCTGCATACAGTTTTTTAACCAAAGGCTTGGTTCATGTGTATGGGATACGGTTTGGGTTTTGTGTTTATTTCATCAGGTTCATTCATCTATTTTGCTTGTTCCTGAAGTCTGTCATTATAACAGAGACCATCTGAGGGGGGGTCTCTGGGGAAATTACTTCCTCCTTTTGCTTTCCATCAGCTGGGCTGAGACAAAGCACCCTTCTATGTCAGAGCCAGCTCTCTGACCATTCCTACATCAAAACTAACTAACACCACAACAAAATAACAAGCTCCCTAAGCATGGTGCCCAGTCAACTCTCCTTCATGCTTAAATGGTGTGATGGGCACCTTTGTGTAAGGGCAGCAGTGTTAAGCTGCTCAATTTTCACTGTCATAGAATCATATAATTATTTAGGTTGAAAAAGACCTTTAAGATCATTGAGTCCAACCACTAACCCAGCACTGCCAAGTCCACCACTAAACCATGTCTCTAAGCTCCTCATCTACAAGTCTTTTAAATAGCTCCTGGAATGGTGACTCAACCATTTCCCTGGGCAGCCTGTTCCAATGCTTGACAACCTTTTTGGTGAACACATTTTTCCTAACATCCAATCTAAACCTGCCCTTGCACAGCTTGAGGTCATTTGCTCTTGACCTATCACTTGTTACTTTGGAGAAGAGACTAACACCACCCTTGCTACAAACACCTTTCAGGTAGCTGTAGAGAGTGATAAGGTCTTTTCTGAGCCTCCTCCCTGAAAATGAATGTTACCCATCTTTGCAACCAATACTAGCCCATTCCTTTCCTACCACAACATCTTAACAAGACTCTTCTGCCCATCCAAGTGACTCCTTTTTGTCTCTTTTCATTGCCTCCTCTCCATCTGGGAATGGAGCTGTGTGGGTCACTGGGTGCTCTTTGAGGAGCAATCTACTGCCCGGGTAAATTCTTGTCTCTCTGCTGATAGTATCTATTAATACAAAAGAGAGGTGGGTTTCTAATGTGTAGTACAGAGATCCACACAAACCATCTGATTTAGAGGATTGTACTGTATTAATACTGATTGTCTCCATTGAAAAGGCTTATTACTTCTCAGTGATGTCACGATGCATTCAGTCCCCTGGTATATGCTAATGTACAATCGAGAATGAATCCACTTATCTGGAAAGCTTCACTTATTCAATCGTATTCTAGCCTCTGGAGATTCCAATAGCCCAGACCTCCACCACATAGACGAATGAGCAAAGTCCCTCAAACTTTGATTACTGACACAATGTCTGGTACAATTAAATGTAACACCCCAGTCTCTTCCTATATGGCTGCTCTGTTTAGCTGAGCTGTGGGATACAGGCAATAGTTGATGAATACTTTAAGAACAACATCTGATTTACTTGCAGTATAAACCTGCAAATTACATTTTCTCAGGGATCTTCACAAAGACAGAAATAGAACATAAAAATTTAAATGTGTTGAAAGCATATTAAGGTTGCTAAATCAAGCACTCAAAATTTAGGAAATGCCAATGACAGCTCTGCTTCCTGGAGTAACTGAGTTATGATCCAGTCTTTAATTATACAATCAGGTACTATTTTTTTCTCCTACATGCGTGGGTAAGTGTATTCAGATCTCTTCCTCCTAAATTAAAGAATTAAATTAGTAACATAAGTAGGCTGTTATCC
>JAVHNF010025892.1:6987-17494 GCA_034783455.1 Micropsitta finschii | reverse complement strand
ATTACACAGCAGTAAATTAATCATTTGGGCACATTTAGATGGTATGTATATTTCATGAGACAGATACAGATATCAAGATCAGTTTGATATTTACTTATGGTAAATGGAAGTGTCTCAAATCGTTATGGGGGACGCATATTAACTAAATATACAACCAAGGCTGTTTGCAGTGCAGCAGCAAGAAGAACCACTTCATCTCTTGTTCCGGGAAATAGCTCTTATTCTTTGCTTTTAATTATTTTAAGGGAAGCAAAAAAATCTCACTGGACCACATAGAAACGAACCATTCAAACAGTGAAATTCCAGTGATGCCTTCATATACAAAGGACAAAAGCATCACCTCAGTTTCCTATCCTGCAATTCTTTTATTACTTGCAAAATTACCTATGTTACATTATGCAGTTTTGAAAAGAGACTTTTCTTTAGCATTTTTGCTATAATCTAGTCAGGTAAATGAATTATGTATTGACCTCATCCCTCTGTAACTATATCTGAAAGCTTTGAGTTGTAGCAGAAAGGAAGGCTACCTAGGGGCCTCCCTTCTCAGCAGATGCAAGAGATTTGTAATATCTTGAGGAAAGTATTTATTCAAAATTTAAATTTTTGACATATATTTAAATACTACCGCTGTTTTTGCAGCTCTCAGCTCAGAGATCTTTGCAGGCAAAAAGCAATTTACTCCAGAGCTGATAGTGTGTTATTTTATCAGAGGCAAATGTACACATGGTCTCTTTATCATAGAATGTCATCAAAATACTTCTGAAAAGCACAGATTTATGGCAGCCGATCTTAACAGTAAGAGCAATATAAATGATATCCTCAGCTATTACTTTCTGAACTGAAGTTGAGAAGATTCTCAAAGTTCAAAGGTGGCATGCCAGTAGAAAGTAAAGTTGTGTTGGCTTACCTGGATCACTTCAGAAGTGCTCTTCGACTGAAAATCGAGCAACTGATATATGCTTAATTGCCACCAATTGAAACAGCATAATTGCTACACTGAGCAGAGATAAAGATGAGCTATTGTGCAGAAGGTACATAATCCCACTGGGAAAGGAAAGAAGTTTATTAGCATCTCTTCATTTATGGAAATTTTTGGGAGAGGTGCATCTGAACAGGCAGGTTATCAGGACAGCACAGTGAACAGCTGAACATGTAAGTCTGAGAGCTATTACAGATCAGACAAAAAACACAGGTGAATAAAAAAGACAATGTCTTATTTTAATGTAATATTTTTATGTGTAAAAAAATATTTGGTTTTCAATTTGAGAATTAAAATAATTTTAATCTCACTATTTTATAAACATAAGATGGCAACTTTCATTTTTGAACAGTTTTTTCAAAACCCACTCTGCAAAGTTTCTTTCTAGAGCTGTGTACCTGAAGTTGACATGAAGGTTAAATTTTCTTCAGGGGCACCATGGTCTTAATTTTTGCAACATGCCTTATGTAGCCTGGGAGCCTACAAGTACATCTTAGGATGTGCTGTGGCACTATGCGCATACTGCAGCATCCTTCTCCTATGCAGGAGAACTGCATTCAGGAAAAAGTCAGTAATATTCTGTGAAGGTCCAAAGGCTTTAGAGACTGCTGAGGATCTGTCAGTGGTAAGCACCACCAGCAATGCTCTTTTAAAGCAAATCAGAAGAAAGAAGCATAGGTACAATACCTTGAAAACAGAGAAAATTTTTGCTAAATTTATTTCAATACTGTTTCTTTCAGAAGAAAGTGCAGAGAATCTCCAGGCAGCTTTTCAGTTCCTGAAATGATTTGGTGTGAAAATTGAAATTTTTAATAAATATGACGTAAAACTGCTATTATCATGGTAAACAGATATCATGGTCATTAATCCTGTAAAAATGAATGGCTTGGCACTCAGCTATTGCTCAACTACAGAACTGATTAACAGCACCAGGGACTGTCTGCCATTTGGTTTAATACTCCATGTTGTTTGTTAAGATAGTTTGGTGTTGATTATAGTGCAGCAGTTATTCACATCAGTAAGTTTACTTGCTGTAAAATTTAGAAGCATAAACAAGGATCACATCACAAAGGAATGAGAAGAAATCATACACCTTTAAATATCCCCCAACACCACTTATATCTTCTCTGCAGATACCCCTGAAACTCATCTGAATGTTCATAATCTTTCAGCAGGAATAAAACCCAAAACCCAACAAAGTATACAAGAATCAAGTTCCCAGACTAACTGGCTTCCAGCAGGGGAAAGCATTCCCACAAGAGAGGGGCAGCTGGGAATAGCTTCTGGAGCCTGAATCTGCTTTTACACTGCATTCGGATGTTAGCTGGCAGGTAGTGAAGGTCACAAATCAAAGCTGTGATGCTGTTTCTGAAACATCATGGCATTTCAGAGAAAATCTGCCATATGAGATTTTCTGCATGTCACAATGTCAAGTCTTCCATCAGAAAGAAAAGGACATGCACAGCTTTCCACAGGGAGCTGCCCGAAGAAACACAGGAGATCTGGGAGTCCTGAGGTTGGCTTCCTATCCTCAATGTCCTGGTTTATCTGAGTCCCACATGAAGAAACCTTTAGTAAGATTTAACAGCATGAGCTGAACGAACTATTAAAAGCTCTATTATTTTAGCATTTTATCATACATTACCATTAAAACAGCCAGGATTAAGTTTTCTTATAACCTGAAACAGTGTAGAAACTATAGTATTATCTTAAGAGTGTAAAAAGAAAGGCCACTTTCATTAATAGTACATCATTCTTATGCACAGAGTGAAAGAAAACAAAAGCACAAACGTGTACACTAACTCAATACATTAATTATTCTGATGCAACAAATTTATTTGGTATATTTTTCCTGCTGCATAAGATCAATTTGCATATAAATTAGCTATTGTATTGCAGTCAAAGAGTTATACCTTCACCAGAAATTTGAAAGTACCTAAAAGAAGACATTTTAAGTGAAAATCACAAATGGAAGATATCAAAACAGCAAAAAGAAACAGGAATGTGTAAAAGAGCATGTGCTTTGAGGAAAACAGACACAATAATGCACAAAACCAGGGTGAAAAACAGGATTTCCCACAGCTGTAGACCACATGCATTAATGGACTCGCAATCTTTACTGAAGAACAGAAATCTTCTTTCTTGCTGTTTTATTACCTTGGCAACATCTCCTCCATGTCAGCAATTACATAGGAGACAACAGTCCAAACAGCAGCACAGAGATTCATCTGGTTTGGATCCTGAACTGTCATTGTGTCCCCTTGAGAATGATGAAACCAGAAGTATTTACTGAGGTCATCATGCAAGCTGGCACCTACAGAGAAAAATGGGCAATATTCCATTATAGGAATACAAATATTTAAAGAGGAATATAAACTTGAATCCATTCCTGGGCTGTTTATGATTAAATCCACATGCAACTGTATAAAGTTTCTAATAATAACTGCACAGAGCCGTGGCATGTGCAGTTTGTAGGTTTTAGGTTAATTGACTTGAGTGAGCATGAGGCAGCAGTAACTCACACAGGGGAAAAGCCAACCTTCCCCTGGGAGACTCGTTTCCTCAGCAACAGTATACATTCATTTTCCTCTAAGGCTACCAGAGTCCAAGCACAAAGATCCCTACAGAAACACCACACACGGTGACGCTTCCTCTGTTCTTCATCCCACTGCTCTGCTAATGAGTTACGACTGAGTTATGGATCCTCTCTTTGTTGTTATTTATGTTGGGGAATGCTTTGGAATTTGCTTCTGCTTTTGACCCTCTGCCCATCACAAGGATGTGCCGTTTCAGAGCAGCTTTCCAGATAACCTGAGGTAACACAGATAACCCAGGACTACAGCACCCTCACAGAGGAGTCCTCATCAACTGGGGTAGAAGCAACTTAGGTGAAATCACGGTTCTTCCCATTCAGGAACTGACTCCCTTTCGGGATATATGGACAGGGGAAGGACTACTCTCACCCAAGCCAGGTGGTCTCAGAGAGCACAAATAATGCTGGTAAGGCATCACTCACGGTCCCAAGGCAGACCAAAGCCAAGTGGAGCAGGGGAAGCTGCTGCCTCACTAGGCACAGCAGCAGGGATGCCAGTTGGAGATTTTCACCCTGGCCATTTTCTGCCTGGTCCAGTCCCCACTGACCTTTCTAACCCTCTGTCCCTTGCAATTTCTTCTCTCTCAGTTCATTACCTCTGCCTTTTCTCTGGTTTTATCAGCCTCCATCTGCTTTGTTTTTATCTCAACTTTATCAAGTCTTCCATCATTAACAGAATTCCACCCCAAATTTTGAAAATGAGTAAATATGATATTTTTCCCCAGCACACTAATTCACTGCTTGCAGTTCTTTTGCACTGATTCTCTTGGCCTGCCTGCTGATCAGGGCTAGGAGTTGCACAGCTCTCTGGGTAGGACCTACCTAGCACAACAGGACCCCTTTCTTGTGTGTTCATCAAACCCAGAGAACAAACACTAATGTGAGTTCACAAATAAGACCTATGGGCCCCAGGCAGAAACACAGACTGAGGCTACTCCTACTATGCCAAGTAAGACAGAAAAAAACCCAGGACTGTTTGATTATAAAGATGAAGTAAATAAATTATTCATATATTTATTTACATGCAGCGGAAATCATTATTAGATGATGAGGTCTTTGATAAACTCATGCATGCTCATAAGAGTTAGTCATGACTTTTCTTGGTTTCCCTGAGATGCCTGAAGCCTTTGAAGAGAATGAAAGCAAAATTTCTCACAGTGTAACTGTACATTGCTATAATATGCATCTTTTGATCGCTCATACAGTTATTCAGGAGAGAGTCTGGCTCTCACTGTGGTTAAAAGGTGTGTTTTTACTGCTGTAATGGGGACTAGCTGGGACTGCTTGATTCACTGCTGGTTTAGAGAGAAGAAATAGAAAGGTAATGCATTCTATAATTCCATCCAAGATGAAGATCCCTTCATTAGAGAGATGACACACAGGAAGATCAAATGTTATAACATATGGTTATACAGCATTGTGATTAATTTTATTGTAAGAGGCTCTTCTTGCCCTTAACAGACTTGTTTGCTACTGACTTTAAGCAATGCAATTGCACCCAAGTCACTGGATAGGTTACACCCTGATGCTGAATTATGTTCCAGTAATTTTAGCACTGAATTTATTTCAACTCATATTAATTTTTAAAATTTCATTCTAAATTCTCTTCAATATATACAACCATAAAAGTGTTGAACAATGATAAATTCTTTAACTGAGAGACTTCTGCACTACGAGCAAATTACAAGCCACTGAGGCAAACCCTTTACAATTTCTGAATACTTTTGTAAGACTCATGACAAAAATTGTTTGCTTGGATTTTGTCATAGACATTTCACTAATCACAGTAACTATGGATTTATAAAGTTGCGTATTATCTCTGTGAACGGACAAGGATAAACACCCTTTGCATTGTAATGTTTAACTCCCTGAAATGCTGAAATAGATTTGTTTCTCTAAATTGATTTTAAAAATCAGAAAAGGTTTTGACTTTGTCATCAAAGAATTACTGTGCAGGAAATAGAGTGTGTGAGTAGAGAATATCGAAGTGCTTCTAAACTGGCTGTGCTCTCTCTTTCATGTCTTGGGTTAGCATTGAAGTCAGTGACCTGTAAACATCTTGTGAGACTAAGGAAAAGACCCTAAGAAAGCAGTTTTATCCAACATAATTAGAAACAAAAGTGAAAATCCATGTTCTTGGCTTTGAGCACAAGAACAGTTTACAAACCAAGGTCCTTTAGACATGAAACACCCTGGTGCACAGATATGACTGCAAGTAATTTTCATGTCTCCTGCTCCAAACCTGAGACTCTTCCTTGTTGATATTAGCTGCCCAGAGATATTTATGGCTTCCGGAGGTCATCAGGCTGTGTCAAGACACTGAATGCCCTTTTGCCAGTGAATGCATCCAGGACTGAGAACTGGGAAGTTCTACGGGCTCCACAGACTGTAGTCATCTTGGGTTACCTAAACAAAGCCCATGAGATCCTACAGCCCCTTTTCTAAAAACCTAACAGAAGAAGCAATGCTATGAGAGCAATCAGCCATCCTACAAAAGGCAGGGAGAGACGAATTCTGCATCACACTTCAAACAGTGAGGTTTCAAAGCACATCAGCTGGCTGACTGTATTTTATCCTCAATAGCCACTGAATTATTAACCCTTCTCAAACAAAATCTGCCTCAAAGCTAAACACACCACTTGAGAAGCTTGAAAGAAACTGGAAAAATTCTCTTAGATACAAATTTTAAAGCTCCAATTGCTAAACATTTTGTTCTTTCACCTAAAATGGATCTAAGATTTGTTTGGTTTTTGTTGTTGTTGTTGTTATTATGCAACATTTCCCTCAGGAACAACAGCAAGTAATAAACGGAGGCTTATTCTTGCCAGCTACATAAGCTAGCAGTCAAGTAAAACAGATGACTAGCCATGTCTCAGACCTATAAATTATTCACCCATCTCCATCCTAGCCACCCAGAAAGGGGAGAACAAACAGCCTTATAGGAGTCTGAAAGGTCTAATTAAGTACTTAAAAGTCCTTAGATGGGAGGTGTTGTACAGGTATATCACATATTTAATTCTGATTTCCAGGTGGAACCACTACTCAAACAGAAAAACAAGAGACGGGCTGAGTTCTCCGCTGTCACATTTTATGCACTTCGCTCCTTTCCTGTGTTTGCAGAGCACCCGTAAAGAGAAAGGGAATGTTTGCCAAACAACCCTCTTTAATTGTCCTTTTTCAGTCTGTTCACATTTACAGTAATGCAAATCACATAAGGAATACTGCTGGCCAATGAGGAAACTGGTGACAAACTGCTTCTAGCTGGATGTAGTAGGTGTTGTGGCATGAAAACAGCAAATGTTAAAAATCGCTGCCAGAAATGCTGTTCTTATTACTTGAATGCATCAAAAATACTGGTAGTTAAAAACTGTAAATTAATTAATAATTTACAGCTCCAATAAGATAATAAGATAATTGATAATTCATAGTTCCATTACAAAGTGGAAGGGAGCTTTTCTCCAGTAGAGTGGTGCAGCACAGTTACCCAACGGCAGCTACCTAGAGCCACTTTGTGATCCCCCAGCTGCCTGGTGAGACCCATTCACATGGGTCTGATGGAGACACCAGAAGATTTAGATCTCACCTTTGGAGCAGCTGCTGGGGCCAAGCAGCCCACTATTTAGTAGCATGATGTGTGTGCTTTGGGCACTTAAAAGAGTGCTGTTCTTACAGCGAAGCACCACCTTACTTGCCCTTTGTGGGAAATAGTTGCGCTAAACAGGCTCCAGAGGGAAGCACTCAGTAATGCCCTTATCAGGTTGGGCTTTTTGGTTTCTTTGTTGTGGAGGCTGCAGCGTTTTATTTTGTCTTGGTTTTCTGCTTTTGACTCCTCTGGAACTCGTTTCCTTATACCTGACCTAGTGAGTCTGCATGCTGAGCAGGGTGCAGATGAAACCGATTTTGTCCTCAGGATAAGTGCAGAGCAGCACTTGCCAAACAGCTCAAATTACTCCATAAATGTAATAATTCTAAAACCATGCAGAACCAGCATATGCTCTTGTGCTGATCACATTCCTGTTGAAAACCCAAATTGCACTGGGGAGCTTGGGGTGATACTAGTGTCATCTGAGCTGACAAAATTATTAATCACAGGGGTACCCTCAGCACGGCAAGTAGGTGTCCTGTGATCAAATCCAGCTTCTAGGAAACGTACTGATCATAGGTATCATACGTCTGCTACACACAGCTTAGCCAGTCTCTCAAACATAAATGCTATTTACCCTGTCTTCCTTCCCCGAGTGCTGCACCTTAAGATGTGCCATCTTCCAAGCTTTGCCACCAAGTACAAGTGTCTGCTCATGAATCAATCCACTTTCATGCAGTTGTGAGAAAAATAAGCCAGTGGCGTAAAACTGCACCAAAGCATTCCACTGTTTTTTGTTTTATTAAAGTGAATTACACATAGTATAACATAACATAATAGCATAACGACTGTTTGTCTTTCAACCTTTTGAGCTGTCAGCCCTTTCACCCCTCCATTTGCCCTTTTTGTGACTTGCCTGAGGTACTGTCACAAACATGCCATCAGGACCTTGTTTCCTAGCCCCACATGGTAGCTACCTCATGGAGGAGGGTAAGATATGCCATCTCCTGTGCCACTGCAATGAGGGCACCATCTCCAGAAATGGCATCTTTCCATCTAGCCACTTGGAGCTCCTTACTGGAGTTTTGCACAAGGTCACTAAGATGGTTAATATCTTTCCTATGAAGAAAGGCTTGAGAGAGCTGGAGCTGTTCAGCCTGGAGAAGAGATAAATACCATATGGGAGCGAATGAAGAAGAGGGAGCCAGGCTCTCCTCTGTAGTGCCCACTAACAGGCCAAGAGACAATCACCACAAATGAAAACACATGAAATCCCATCCAAACACCAGAAAACATTTTTTTTTCTGAAAGGGTGGTCAAACAGTGGGAGATGTTGTCCAGAGAGGCTGTGGAGCCTTCATCTGGACATTCTCAAAACCTGACTGAACATGGTCCTGGTAATGTATTGCAGCTGACTCTGCTTGAGTAGGGGTGTTGGACTAGATCAGCTCAAGAGATGCCTGCCAACCTCAGCCATTCTGCAGTATTCTTTAACACCATGGTGCTATTTCCTTGGCTCACTCAGACATCTCTTCTAACTGACACACCATAAACAAATTCTTCAACTCATTCCTGTCTTGAACTCATTTCATGAATCGCTACATAACCAGCTATTTCACACATGGTTTGATGCACTGCACAAGGCAGGTAAAAGCCTTGTGGTAATTGATACTGACAATGCATTTTCAGTAATCAGCTGTGTAAGAGTATCTTGATGAAAATACACACACACACATGCATTGAAGAATACAAAATAAGACCCATCCCTTCTAGCTTCTGATCTCAGCATGAAATGCACAATGTGAATATTAATTAGATGATGACCAGAATGTTTACCTTCCTTACAACATGTCCACATTAAACACCAATTCTTTACACATTAATGAACTGTCTGGCACATTTTTTTTTTCTTGCCAGCTTAAGAATATGTGATGCTGCTATTGAGATAGAAGGATGAATGAACCACAGAATGAATGATGAGTGTGTTAATGATGACCACTAGTTCTTGTCAATCACTGTCAGGCACTACTGCTTTCTTATGCACTGCTGTGATAAGTTAACATTAGAATTAAACTCTGTTGACAGATATTTAAGCATTACAATTATCATTGTGCAAACAATGACTGGAAAATTAGTTATTGATTATCAGAATCATTACAAAGGCAGTTTCCATAAAACAGAGGTATCTTCAAAGGTGGAAAGCATATGGAGTATTTTTGCACTGTAAAACATTTTAGATTACATTCCTCACTACAGTTTCTTTCTTTTCTTTTTCATATCCCAAATATTGTTTAATTGACAGAGGAAGCCAAATGTGAGTATTGAAATCAATACACATTCGCTGTACTGTCCCAGTTGTCTTTGCTTTTAAGTAAACTTCACAACACAACTATTCCATGAATCTTTCAAACACGATGGGAAATTCCCCACTGTTTGTATAACCTCTCTTGGGTGTTCTGTGTCTTCAGTATTACAGTTAGATCTTTGGGATACTGATCTCTACATGTAGATTGCCATATATAGTGAAGTTAATATGCTAATGAATTACAACAGTGTATAACTTTTTTAGGTTTCATTTTACTGTAGTCCCCAGAGGAGCTGACAGAATTGTCACTCTGGTATTTTACACAGTATATATACCTCTCCAAATAGAAAAGACTCCAGCTTAGAAGAACATACTCTCTAAACAGATAAGAGGGACTGCAGGATGAGAGAGATGCATGCAGAGATGAAATGGCACATTCATTTTCTTACAGCAGCTGAGAAAGGAATAGATGCCAGACATCTGAGCATAGGCCTGTGTCCTACTGAGCAAGCTGTACTATGTCCTAACAGAAAAGTTGGAAATGCCTTAACAAGGGGTATTTTACTCAATGTTTCCAAAATAATATGAAACTAAAAGAAAGGCTTTTCAAGATGATGTGTGTATCCCTTGTGTCTTCCAGATGCCTATGTAGTTGAGCTTTTTCTCCTTGTCAAGACAGATGTGCATACTATCAAAGGTCCTGCCTGCAGAAAAATGTTAAAACGAACACCTAATCTGAAACGTTTTCCAGGCTACAAAAGACAGATTCTTTTTTTCCCCATCTATTAAAGATTGCTTTTTCCTGAAGAAACAAGAAAACTTTACTTCATTATGAAGTTTATTCCAATCTTGGACATTTTAAATGCCAGAGACACTCTTCAGGAATGTACTGAAAAACTATAATGCCTTGGAAATAAAACAAGATCTGATGAAATATATATATATAATCATAGAATCATAGAATAGTTAAGGTTGGAAAGGACCTTAAGATCATCTAGTTCCAACCCCCCTGCCATGGGCAGGGACACCTCACACTAAACCATTCCA
>JAVHNF010025886.1:13145-23569 GCA_034783455.1 Micropsitta finschii | reverse complement strand
CGGCTTTACTACATCTCATGCAGGTCCTTTGCTCAAGTAAAACTTTTAGCATGTCACCATGTTTGCTATGACACATCTCCCTTGAAGTGATACAGACTGGTATTAGTGTCTAATGTTTTATCAACTGAACACTGCATTGTCTACTGTTTTGATGAGGATTGTCAAGCAAGCTGGAATATGGTTAAATCAGTTATCCTTCCCCTGCCTACTCTGGCACAGTTAGTTTTAAGACCCTCAACACCAACAGTTACTAAAAACTGCCTGCAAGCCTGTAGACTTGTCAGCAAGCTCTTTAAAACAATCCAGTCATAATGCTGCTGATTTACACAGGTCTGGCCCTAGAAGGTAATAAACGTTTATTCATTTAGATGGACTTAATTCTCTGTTGGAAAGGCATTCATGGCATCACATTCTGCGCCTTCACTAACAGTGAACGGTATTAACAACTGTTTCTACTTTTCTTGCATGAGCTACTTTATTATCTCCATCTAGTAACTGGAACTCTTGGTTTCCCAACATACTTGAGCTGTAGAGAGTTAACTGCATATTTTTTAACTTACTTCTTAACTTCATGTGTTCTCATTCTCAGATATTCACTGTCCCCTTAATCACTGGTTTTTGCTTTGAAATGTCTACATGTGTCCTGAAGCCAAAGGGCTGTTAGTGTAGTTGTTGTCTCTTTAAACCAGAATTTCAGCTTTTGGGCTATTTGGTATCTTCAATGTATCCATTTTCCATTCACATTTTATTTCCTATAGTAACAGTGAGCTCTTTGTGACAACAAACACACTCTTTTGAAGCATCGAGTATCATTTTCTTTGGGGCTGTTCTCTGTTTGTCCATCCTGGACGTAATTGGGTCACGATCAATAGTCCCATGGCAACCAGCAACTTCCAGTTGTGTGATACCAAAGTCCACACTATCTGTCTCAGCTGAAGAGCTGAAACAAGAGCTGACCTACAATGGGCTGAATTTCCAAGACTTCCAACAACCTACCAATGATGCCAACAGCATGCTCAGCACCTCAGAAGCAACAAAACAATGGGAAACAGGCCCATATGTTTGCTGATTAGCCATTGAGGACATCTCCAACAAGCTTTTGAACAAAAATCTGTATTCATGTCTCCTATTTCTTCACTGTAAAAGTAAGGCATTTACCAAGTCACCAGCTTGGTGAGTCAACCAGGCTGGACAACCAACACATTTAGGCTCCTCCTCATCAGCCTGACCCTCACCCAGGTAAAAAGTTTCTGCAACTACCAGCCATCTACTGCTTGTTTGATGAGCAAGGAAAATAAACTGACCTCAGTCCTACTCCAGTGTGGCACTACTACAGAAACTGCACGACTCCTCAGCAGTATGAAGCACATGCACTCCAAACGTAGACACAACATTCCTTATCTGCCCAAGGTGGAAGCACCTCTGCTCTACCTGGATTTGTACGTGCAGTCGATTAAACTTTAGTACAGAATCAGTCCTAGACCGAGTCTTTCACAGGGCAATAAAACTTACATATTCAGCAAGAAAAAACACATTTGGCTTGGTAATAGCCACATTAGTAGGAAAAACATCCAGAAACTTCCAGCTTCACGACTTCAATAAGTATGCTAACTATCTACACACAGCGATCTTCTAAGTATCCTAGAAGCATGGTGGTAGCAGTCTGCGGATGCAGTTCTGCAGTTCAACACACATGGACTTTCTCACATAACCAGGAGTCCCACATGGCTCCTGAAGCACATACCTACATGCATTCACTTAGAGCAGAAACTCCTTATACTAAGTCTAAATGCAGTAGCTGAAAAGGAAATAACCCAGATTCTTGCAGTACATTAAGCCGCTGCAACTTATTTTGCACAACCAAAAATGACTAAGGGAAAATGCATGCAGTGGTTCAGTCATTCTTCCTTATTTAAACAGCAAAACGGGAACTGAAGCAGTACATTAAGAAGCGAAATGCAGAGCCCTGCCCATACCTTCTACAAATTCCCCATAAATTAGGCAGCAAAGATTCAAAACCACCAGTCTGCACAGACAGTTCAGCCTCAAGTCTACACTCCCTGTGCTGGATTGCTCTGTCCCCTCCTCTCAGGCTTGAGGTAAACATTAACTATGCAGGCTGCCAAAAGCCTCAGGTACTAAAACATTCTGCCTTTTTCTACTACCCAGATTTTACCCAAATTCTGCCTTTTGTACACATACACCTAAAAGAGCTTTGTATGGGATGGGAAGAATCGCAGTTTGGGCTGAAAGTCTGAGATTTGCTGGGAGGGCTCGTACTCCTCCAAGTTCTTTGGTCCTTCCCCCCATCAGCTTAGACATATCGCACAAGAAATCACAGTTTTACCCACCTAAGTGCATTCCACCCACTACAGAAGATCAAATATGTGAACAAGAAGTTTCTCAGTCATCACACAGTTAACGACAGCTTTAAGATGCCACAACAGTGTTTCAAAGGTCTACTGCAAAGACCAAAGTCAGTTCACATTCCTCTCGTAACTTCTGCTTAAGGTTAGCAGAGTTTGAATATTAAATTCAGATGAAAGTACAGAGTGACTTTAAAATGCAAGTGCTATTCCTGACGAGTAATATATCTGCAGCCACATAAACCCTCCCAAATCCTTTAGAACAGCTTTCCTATATAACATAATCCACTTTGAGGCTTTGTCTGCATAAGGCCCTTTGGATTGCTCTTTAAGAGACAAAACCCACAGAAATTAAAGAATTGATTGATTAAACTGCTTGAGACCCTCTTCAGACACTCTTTGCCAAAACCAGAGTGACTCTCAATTACTCTGCCTCATAGACATAAGGCAATTGAAGCAATCCACTTGAAAGTCATACCTTCAGCTGACTCAAATAATTTCTCAATGGCATGTGAAGACAAGCCCTTAACTCCAGAACCACACACAGGATTTACTCAGGAGTAACTGTCCAAAATATCTCCCTCAGGAGACGGGCCCAGACAACACAACAAATCGGGATGCTGGTTCAGCACCAAGCCATCCCAAGAAGAATGCAAGAAACCACACAATCAGAAAAGCTTGAATGCTGGTAAATAGCATATTTGCCAGGCTTGTTTTAGAGAAGGATTTCCAACAGGCACCTCAGCATTAGGTTGAAAAGCCTCTTATTCTGACACAGTTTTCCAAGACTCCTCTCCATTCCCTCCCTCCCTGCCCCTACCATTTCTTCTCAAGCTCTTTCCCAAACACGGGGCACAGTCTAACACAAAGTGCGAAAGTCCCTTGTTGTAAGAGTTCAAGCATCACCTGAACACAACACAAAGCAGCCTGGAACAGGAATGGCAGGTTCAGATCCAGCAGACAGATGCCCTTATTGTGGATAAGCTCGGCTCTCACTATTTTCTTTTCCTGGGGATACATTTTCGTATCAGAGCCACGGCCTGCTGCAGATACAGATCTGCTTTGCTCATCCCACAGTTCTCTGTCACTGACGAAAAATAGCTCTGGAGGGAGAGGAGGAGGTTTTCAGCTGTTTTCTTCTCCAGTCTTCTCTAGCTGTTTCCTCTCTCTTTGTCCTTCCAGCTTTTATACCTTGCAATTAGAGATAAGTCATTTTCTCATAGCTTGATGCTGGAGTAACTACTTTCTTATTCTGTGGAGCCACTAAATCCCTCAATCCCCAAATACAATAGTAGCCACAATGCTCCTGCAGCACCCTTCAACAATATGATCACCAGGCTTCCCATGGAAGAGCTGAAAGAAGCTGGCATCTTGTTTCTTTACCAAAGGCATCCCAGAGAAGCAGCTGGAGCCAAACAGGAGTAGTCCGGATAGATGCTTCTACTGGGCACCACTGATACTCTAGGGTTCAGAATAACCACAGGAGAGGGACATTTTCCTAGACAGGATCAGAAATAGATGGCTTTAAGATGGCTGGAAAGCATGTAATTTACTATTCTCCAATTTTCTCATAAACAGTAACTTTATTCTTCCTGAAACATTGATTGACATTTGATCCTGTTATGAACAATTTCGAGGCCTCCCCCACAGAGCATCTAAGCTGCATCACATTAAAGCTGTTCCTTTCTCCTTGCCTCTAGCATATTCCTAACATGTAAACAACTCTGCTGTGCACACAAGCAAAGGCACAGCTAGCTAGTGAAAGCTGCAGCACTGAGGGCACTGTAGGAATCCATCCAATCCTAATAACCCATTATTTTCACAGGGCACTGTATTTATTAACCAGAAGACAACTGCTATTAATGCAAGTGTACGCATGCAAAATGACCCATTAGAAAAGCTGGAAGAATACTGCAGAGCATTCTTTTTCATAGATAGGCATGTTTCACAGGCTTTGTTACACCCCCATAACCAAAATGTACAAGAGAAGTCAGTTTAATGATGGAAGGATTGTGACAAGACTAGGAGAAAGGCAAGCGTCAGAAAAGCCAAGCAGGCTTACTGACTGAAGAGCCCTCAGCTGATGTGACACCACATGACAAGGAATGTTCTTGTGGCCAAGTCTGACAACCTAGAGGGATTACTTCCAGTTCAGCTTAAAAGAAAGGGAAAAACACCTCCAAACAAACAATCTCGCATCTCACCTATTCAGCAGTGAAGCCATTAGCAATAGATATACACTGCTACAAAATTCAATACAAAAGCGTTGCCTAGCCACATGCTTTGTGTATGCTAACTCTTGCTTTACACACTCTGGACCAAGGATACGAGGTTAGCCCTGCTCCTTGGGGCAAGTTTCAACAAGCAGATCCACCCGCTCTGCCACAGAATCCCCTTACAGCATCAATGCTCACCCCACAAGTCTTCCTCTACAGGCAAGCTTGTGAGTAGGAAGAACTAACTCCTGGAAGAAACAGGTCATCTCTGACCCCTATCTCACCCATGCAGGGCTTCTGCAGTGATCCCACAGGAAAAGCAAACATAACTGCAACTATTTCTGGTTAGATCCTCCTCTATGTTATGAGGTTTCCTTCCAATGGCAGGAATTCAGAGCAGCAGTTCTGGAGCTGTGAACTGAATACAGCTACACTGCCAGGACATAGAGTAAGGCCAGAGCGCCTTGGGACATTTCCCTCTGACCAGTACAGTTGCACAACTTTTTTCCTCTCATGTTAAACCAGAGTCCAGTGATTACTTGCTGTCTTTCTGTCCACACCTACTCTACAAACTGGAGCAACCCAGTCATGTCTCAACACCCACCAGCTTCCTTTGTCTCACTTCACACATCCAAAAACGTCAGGACTACGAATTCCAGACCCTGCTTCTCCCTTCCACAACCTGAAGGATCACCCTACTCACACATACCCTTCTCCCCTCCCACTTCTTCTCAAATTCCACTGCCCATACTGCTATCAGAGCAAGTTTCATCTACTTGAAGCCATGAAATCATCCACCTCTTCCCAGCACCCCTCTAGAGCTTGCCTGTTGTCCTCTCTCTACCACCCAGCAGGTGAACACCCACTCCTGCCCATGACATTTACCCAAGGAGGTCTGGCTGGAGTAAGACAAGCATTCAGGGAGGTCTAGCTTAACAAACAACATTGCATATCCTTCCCTGCAGCGAGAGTTTCTTCATCATCTCCACGCTGCCCACTTTCAACCCTTTTAACACAAATTAAAGAGAAAAAGCATTCCCCTTCCATATTCTGTGCCAAGAGGATTGTTTTATTACAAAGGTCAAGTAACCTCTTTTTACAGACCTAATCGGAGTCTAATGCTATCCTTGTGAAGCAGTCCTGCACCCTCTCCTTTTCCACTCTAAAAACCCTACTCATGGTAACTCTGCACCACAGGGTAAATGTTAAAGAATTTATCCAGCAGTTTTAGTGCAACTAAATCTTAACTTCTGAGTAAGGCAAATTAAAGCTCACACTTAAAGTAGGCCAAAGTGTATCACTATCTGCAAGCCGGGAAAGCTGGAGAACTCTTCACACGCTCAGGCCTTGAGAAGTGCAAGGTTCAGCTGCTGCACCCTCCACATCTAACAAAACATAGTGTCACAAGCACCAGCACCAGAAGGCTGTAGCTACAGCTCAGTGCCAAATAGCTGACAGCCATCTCCTTTTCAGAGGCCTGAACAGAACACTATAGCCGAGCCATAATTCAGGATTTAATGACTTAAGATGACCATCGAGCTGAAAATGTGATGCATTCCAGGTTTAAATTATAAATTATAGTGACAGCTCAAGTTAAAATTATACATTTTCATTCCCCCTTCATGCTTATGAATAAATAAGAATGAAAGAAAGGTCACAGTGGCTTTTTGCACGCTGTCAGCAAACAAATGCTGTGACATCTATTCGCAATGCACTAAACAGTCAAGATTCAGCACCAAAACCAAGCACAGGGCTGCACACAGCATGGTTTTAAATAACAAAAAGACAAACCAGTTTATTACCTCTTCTAGGATCAGAGCCACAAGACCTACCTTTATCAAGGACGTGCCCCAGAGAGGAACACTCAGTGGGTAGCTATTTACATATTAAAGGATTTCAAAAGGGTGCTGAAGCTTCCATGTCTTTCATGAGCTGGTTTTGACTGATCGCCTGTCTTGGGCCTACTGCAGTTGAAAAACTCCTCAAACAGAGATCATTTATGCTAATTTAACTGAATTCAGAGGGCCAGTTTTGAGTCATCGCTTCAGAGCCACACTGCAGTCTGCTGCATTACAACTTCTATCTTCCAGCTATTCCAGCTTCCAACACTATCCCAGCATAAAGGCAAAAAGGCACCACGGACCTCGTGTTTCCCTTTGGACACCCAGCTCAAACACAGACCTGTAGAAATAAAAGGCTTTGACTGACAAACACCTATTGAGGAAAAGCAAATGAACATGCACCCACAAGCACAGAAACACTGGAAAACTGGAATACCTTTATCCATGAAGCATCTAGTAAACCAGTACAACTCAAAAAGGTTATGAAGCAACTAGAATTACCACTAACACCCACACCAAAATAATGGGAACATCTGGCTCTTTCCAAGTGCTGTAACCTCATCAAAACGCTTGAGCCAATTTTGACATTTATGTCTCTATAAATAACGTGTAAGCAAAAGCAAAGAGAGGGGAGGGAAAAAAAAGGCAACATTTGCAGTTCAGGGAAAGACATCAAAACAAACATGTCCATAGTACTCAAATGCTACGCTACATGTGGGAATCTGATGATCTTTCGAATGGCTGAAAGCTGGGCACGGAGGAAAGGCCTTCTTGGTTTCAAATTAATTATTAATCAATCTTTTCAGCCCCCAGCCCCCTGCAATGACTCATCCACTGTCTTTACCAAAGTCTAAATTGTTATGAGAAGACTGCGGTTCCACTGGAACATCACGCTCCTGAGTGCAATACGTAACCCTGCCTATGAGAAAGGATGTAGTAGGGGTTCATATCTCTCTCTCCCATAAGAAGATTGTGTCTCACTGGGCCTGAAAGAAAAAGAATCACAAAACCAACCCCACTTAAGGCAAAACAGTATTTAGAACTTATACATTGAAAGAAGCAAAAGGTAAAGCCCACCCCAGTCACTCTTAGCAAAGCCAGTATTCTCCTAGTGACATACACACTGCAAGCAAATGAGAGAATTCACACCATCAATCCCCAATAATCATGCCATCAAACAGTCAAATTCTGTTATACCGATCCAGACAGTTCCTACTGTCTGCAAAGTACCGACAGTAAAGGAGTTTAGTTTTATGGGGCTTGCTTTGCAAGCTTACAAAATTATTAATACCTTGATCCTATACCCCACATCCCTGTAAATCTCTTCCCAGAGGTAACAGCTCTATTAAAGCATCTAAGCTGCAAGACTGGAGCTCGGTTGGCAGTACCCATGTACAGAGCTTGCTCTTTTCCTGCGCTAAAATTATATCAGAACATTACAACACATTTACATGTCTCCCACACATGCAGCTTTCTGCCAGCAGTAACAAGAGGACGACATCAAGGCTTAGAACACCTACCAGACAGAGATAGAACAAGAGGGTGGAGTTTCCTGCAGGAACACCCAAGGCTCAAGTCCAGCAGCTCCCAGGGAAGGTGCTGCCTTTCTACCAGCCCCATGCCTTCCTATCAGGCTCCCACTTAACCAGTGTCCTGTGTGAAACTCCACCTAGGAAACCTAGGAAAAAGCTTCCTATTGTTTCTTCCCTCTCCACAACCTCCTGGCTACTGTCAGGAAAAGTGGGAGCACTCCACCTTTTCCCATGGAAATGGTGTCCATTTTTCCTTATGTTCAGCCTTAGACCTACAGGGGAATAGGAAGAACAGGGGAAAACAGAGTCTCTGCTGGGTTGTCACTCCCATATGGTTTGCATGGGAATATTTCTAGCGGCAGCCCACGCTGCTGCCCTTGATTTGAATCACGCAGAAGTAACATGAAATTCACATGACTCTTGTCATTTTTCCAGCCATAGGAGTGTTGCAAAAGCATCAATTAAACCAACCAGACCTTCCGACTTTAACCTGGCAAAGCTATAAAGAAATGCCAGGTAAGCCTCTATGAAGAGTTTGATTTACACATTGGCTGCACAGCTATTTGCAGCAAAGCTTTTAGGCAGAAAATAGGAACGACGACAGTGCTGGATTTCTGGCACTTTACCTCCTTCTCCTAAGCTGCCAGTTAGAAAAACATGAAGTAAAACTGGATGCAAGTCAAAGAAAGCAATTAAAAGTTACTCTCAATCGCAGGGTAATACCTGACCTGCCACAACTAAAACGTTACTAAGGTGTGAGCGCAAGTTTAAGTGATTCTGAAAGCCACATGTGGAATACGGTGTCATTACTCAAGGTGTGCTACATGTTAGGAAGCTGAATGCTCAAGTTGCATGGAGCTGTGGCCTTCCCTCTGATCCTTTCCAGCAGGCCATTTTTCCCAGTCCTACCCTACCATGGCATTCCAATAGCAAAGCTCAGTTAAAATGCAAATAGAACAAGTAAATTAATCCGAAACTCAGGAACGTCTCAAATATTGTGTAGGAAAAGAACTGAAAACAAGCCCAAACAAGTGAGACACTAACACAAGACTAAACACAATACCTCAAATAACCATTTATTAACGCTCATGTTACACAGCTGCATGAAAAGTGCCTTTGTGCCATAATTCAATGAAAACCCAACTAGAAAAAAATGAAACCATCAAAACCGATGTTTGCTACTGTCCAATCAAGCCAAGTACGCACCATGTACACGGGAATAAGATCCTACCCAAAGAAGCAGGCTTTCTGACACCAGCATACTTGGGATCTAAATTACCATGGGTTAGGGAACGGAAAAATGCAGAACCACATGAAAGGAAGGCAAACCCAGCTTACAAAATAGCAGTGAGTCAGCTCCTGAGGACTGGCCTGTGATTGCTCTGAAAACAAGATGCACATTCCTCATGTGCCCTCCGGTTGTTCAGAATAAAAACATGCCCATCTCCTAATGACACTTTTAAGATGGGAGATGATAGTCCAAAAGAAAGTGTCGAGAAACATCAGTTTAACCCATTTGAACTTCAGAAAACATTCTCAACCAGTGCTAATCCACATAACCATTTAACCCTATCCACATCTATCTAATGTTTGGTGCAAGAATAAGCAAGAAACACTCATATCTCTGGCCTCTGATCAGTCAGAAACTGCTTATCTTGGGGGTACCTCCAACACTAAAAGGTCATGGAGTTATTTTTAAGAGAATCTTTCTAGAACGCCATGACCCTTTAGCCTGCCTAGTTCCATCATCTGTCATCAGACTAACCAGACAGCCAAGAATAAGCTCCAAGGCCTTTTGTGACAAGCTGTGAAACTCAGCCATTTAATATTATAAGGAATACTAAGTCACTACACTCAGCATTTACCTGGAGAAGACAGTATTTGTCTTCATTCAAAAAAATCAAAGATCACTGTCAGGTTTTCAGAACCCTTCTTCCCCTTAGCAAGCACCATTGGCTGCAGGCATTTCTCTCCTCGAGCACAATACAGCTCATTTTGTTGCTGTTTAGAGACTATCTTTCTGGTCTGCTCTTTTTTTGTTGTTTTCAGACGTTAGTGCTGAGTGGGGCTTTTCCTGCTGTATTGACTATTTCTGAAAACAAAAAGATAAATAATACATATACTCAAAGAATTACTGCAGCACACATACAATGAAAAGCAGGTCAAATAAGTCAGCTCTATCAATATCACTTTGCTGATGAGTATTAAAACAAAGCGCTGGCCACTGGCTGGCATGCCAGCATACACTGACCAGAAGCATCACGTCCAACCCCTCCAAAAGAGCAGAAACCTTGACACTGGCTCATTTTAGGGAAAGGATTAGAAGTTCCTATTTCTAGGTGTTGTTCTTGCACACTGAATCCCTCTGCCAGGCACTGCAGTTTATCATTGCCAACACTTACATTACAGAAGTACCTAGAGGCCTCAAGTAGGTCAGGGCTTCAGTATGCAAGGTAGAGGATATATGCA